>QOVD01003089.1:0-26663 GCA_003521225.1 Tuber microsphaerosporum | reverse complement strand
CTGCCGCTCCTGCTTCTAACTAGTTAACAAGAAAGGAAGGATGATCAGTCCTACCTGATGGTTCTTAATCCAAAGAACCTGGTTTCACCTGCTGAGGCGAAAAAAATGTAACAGGTTTTCTCCTGTTTTGACTAAATACAATGAGATCGGCGGTAATCCTGCTATCGCTGGGCTCAAGGGAGGCTTCAGGAGAGGCGAAGGGAGAAGAGTATCAGGTAGAGAGTGTAGGGAACAAAGGATCGCCGTTCAACCAAGTATATTCTTAATCTAGGCGTCTCGCTGAAGTCTGTCCTGTCTCCTGCTAGCCAGGAGACGGCTCTTAAATACATAAGTTGTTCCCATCCTTCAGTAATCAGTTATCCCGCAACTACGATCATTACCAGTGAGTGTACAGTCCACCGGAATCCTGTAGTCCTGCCGGAGTCTCAAAGACTCATAGCTCTCCGCTACAAAGTCTGCTGCCTACCGCCGGTATACATGACCATTCCTTACCGGAATTCAAACAGTTAAGTTCCAACCAAAGAAACTCAACATATAGCAAGCTGCCGGTATCTTAATCAATACCGGAGGTGAAATAAAACCAAAATAAATCATACTAAACTAAACATAGGAAATCCATCATTGCCGCCTGTGTAATGCTGCCGGAACATGTACACATGTTACAGGCAGTATGTGGAATCAGGAGTGGGACAAGCACTTGGTAGGGACATGCGGGTTCACTAGAAGCAAGGACGATCATGTAGTGTATATGAAAAGAAGCGAGAAGAGTGACGACTATTGTTGGGTACTAATTTGGGTAGATGATGTTCTATGGATTGGGCCTCGGAATATGGTAGACGAAGCTAAAGCTCAGTTAGCAAAACAGTTCCCTGTTACAGACCTGGGGACTGCTCACTTCTTCCTTGGAATAGAAATTGTTCGCAAACCCAAAACAATCACCCTAAACCAATCCCCCTATATACAGAAAGTACTCAAGCGATTCCACCTTGCAGATGCCCACACTGTCTCCACTCCACTAAACCCTGGAACCAAACTCGAAGAGACTGCAGATATGGCGGACAAGGAAGTAGACGAAACAGAGTATCGCAGTATGATTGGAAGTCTGATGTACCTCATGCTGTGTACTAGACCAGATATCGCATTTGCAGTGGGAGCGCTCAGTCGATATAATAGCTTGCCGAGAACAAGGCATATGCAGGCCGCAAAATACCTACTCCGCTATGTCAAAAAGACCGCACACATAGGACTTAGACTCGGCCCCTTTGCCACCAAAGATATCCGCCCCGTACGCGGTAGTGATGCAGACTGGGCTGGCGATCTGGATACTCGCAAAAGTACCGGTGGGTATATATGTGTTCTTACTGAAGGAGACACTCACGGTGAGCCTATATGGTCAGTAGTATCTTGGTCAAATAAAAGACAGCAGACCGTTGCGCTATCCTCCACCCAAGCTGAATATATGGCACTTACCCAAGCAGCGAAGGAAGCCATTTGGGTATCCCGATTTCTCCAAGAATTGCAAAGTGTTCCAAGTCCAGCGAACACAGAAAGCACCCTTAAGCCACCAGTATCGAAGACTCGCGTTTATGTCGATAACCAAGGATCTATTGCACTCGCCCACAACCCTGAATTTCATGCCAAGACTAAACACATAGTGATTCATAAACACTATGTCAGAGAGAAGGTAGTCAGCGGAGAGATCGAGTTGGAGTATCTTCACACCAGCGATATAATGGCTGATTGCTTGACGAAGAGCTTAACCCGTGAAAAGGTGGAGAGATTCTGGACTGAGATGGGTCTGCATTAAGTGGGAGGGTCGGGGGTAGCGGTGTTGTCATAAAGGGTGTTGTCATAAAGGTTAGCCGGGCTCAGAGTTGTGGAAGAAAAGTGTTATTTTTTTTTTGTTTTGTTCGCAGATTTCACAGTCGGAAATGATGGAAAAGAAGGGAATGCATTTTTATTATTTTTATTATTATCACTATGTTGTTTTCAATTGTTAGCATGTCTCACCAAGTGGCAGTGTTGGAATTCTAGGAGCTACTCGGCATGCTCACCATATAGTACCTAACCTCCGGGCACACATGCACTCTGCCTATTTACCGATCACTCAGACAAAGAGGTCCCCCGGATACGCGCTTACGATAGATAAGCTCGGGGAAGGCAAGCAGAAGCCCGGCAGGGGCTATTTCTTTGATGTCGCTCGGCATGTTCAGCAAACCTCCAGAGAGGTGCTCCGGGACCGGAAGGATATCAGAGGAGGAGCGGGAGCAGAAGTTATCTTTGTGTATTTTTCTGCTGTGGGTGCGTGCTTGTGGGAAGGTGCAAATGCAGCCTTCGGAAAAGCTTGTAATACGGTTTTACACTCGAAGGGAAAATTGTGGACACGGCTAACAGTTCTGTGTGTTTTTATTTTTGTTAGCATAAGATTGCGGAAAGTGTGATCAAGAGGAAAACTGTTTTAGGGACTGGTGTGGTATCCCCTGATAGGATAGGAGGACTTTTGATGATATATTTTTCTGTCTGTCCTAGTTAGTTGATATAGAGCATCGTGAATGTTGAGAGGTTGTTGGTGAAAAGTCTTTACCCCGCCCCTAAGTTGTACGATCGTACTTTTGCGGTAAATTGCTTGGCTCTGTTTCGTTTCATCTCCGATCACTCGCCGTTCTGCCGTTATTCGCCCGCCATAGGCGATTGCAAAGAAGGCCTTGCCCCTACTTGGATCCTGAGGCTGCGAAATCTTTATAACTTATTGAAGTTAAAAAAATGTAACGGCCCCATGGGGTGGTGCCATATATCGATAGGATAACGATTACAGTCTCTATACCAAAGTGCAGTATCTAACGAGACTAAGTACCGGAGGCTTAGACTAAGTTGTTGTAACAAACTTCTCACTATATCGCAACTACACGAGTAGTTCCTGATAGTAGGCGTTTGGTAAAACTAAGTGAATACTAAAGATTCTCGAAGCGAACTGAAGAAGTAACTGTTCAACCTAGTATATTGAAAACTCTGTCTGTCGAAGTCTGCCTTCTCTATGTCCGGAGAATAGCAGGTCTTAAATACACTTGTCAGGCAATCCCGTGCCTTGCTAACAATAATAATAAGGTCCGAAAGTAGCTGCCTTGAAACTCCTTAGGTATCAAACCTAAAACATACTAAATCTCAAACGATACTCAAAACCAAATATAAAATATACTGAGTATCAACCGATACTCCAAACCAAACATAAAACATACCGAGTATCAAATGATACTTCAAACCAAACATAAAACATACTGAGTATCAACCGATACTCCAAACCAAACATAAAACATACTAAGTATCAACCGATACTCGAAATCAATCATAGTAACTCAGGTACCTGTACCGGTTACAGTTAGCTCCTGACATATGATTAATCAGAAGATATTTTCTTTCATGTTGTTGCATTTGGAATATAGTGCAGAAACAGATTCCAGTTTGTAGGCTTATTTATCTCTAAAATATCCAGCCTCTCTAAACGTTAATTCTGATGGAAAAGGTTTTCTGAAATATCTGCGCTAAGCATGGCAATTGAGATACATCATCCCAGTAATGGAGTATTGTTGGCTTATATGATTCTTCTTAACTATTATACGAGCAAGACTCTACTCTGACAATCATGTCTCCCCAAAGAACTTGAATTTAGTGCAGCTTTCAGGCCTAACAATATTAAGTTTTACTATGATTCTTTATTGATTATCTCAATCATTGACTTTGAGTCTTCAGTATGGTTGCAATCTTAGAATCTATCATTCTAGAATGTGTCCCCTTTACCGTTATATCTAGGCTGTATAATTTTATTTTCCCTATTACCATTGTTTAAAATAACCTAGTAGAATTATACTAGAACTTAAACAAATTTTAATTTTCATCTCAATTGCATCTAATCCTAGCTGACAGTTTTATTACAATTATGAATCAATTATATACTAGAACACTTTATCAGAAAGTTAATAAAACACTACTCTAAAGAAACTCCATATATCCCTCTCCTGCAAAAGTGAAACAGGTTATAGATGACTGATAGCTGTTCTTTGGTTATAAGAATTCCATTTCAGCAATAGTATGTAATTTTAGAACAAATAACCACCATCTTTACCAAATTTTAGCATTAGAGTAAGTAAATTCTTACTGAAATTCTTGTCTTACTAGTCTAACAAGAAGAATTTTTAGTTTCAATATATTGTCTGCCTGCTATTGAACCTAGTTTTTAACAGTAACTTTATCTAAACTCAAGCATTCAGTATACCCTGCTTGCAAATTTGCCAAATAAGTACCCAATGTTTTAAACCTTTAATATTTCTTACTATCGATTATCTCAATTTTGTTTTCTAGCTTTTCAGAAACCTTGTCTATTTTGCATTCAAGCCTATCCATGCATTTCCCACCATTCTAATTCTCTTTTCAGAGCTTATCAAACGATCAAAATAATATTTGTTATTTCACTTGATCTCCGTGTTTTTCTCAGTGTTAAGTGATTTAATACAAGTTATGTTCCCCTGTTTCCCTATGACAAGCTTGGTAATAAGTTCTTTGCTCTCTCATATTTTGCACTAAATGCTCCCTTTACAGTCTCAAGGCTCACAATATTATAACTGATATTAGTAAAGCTGGCAAACCCCATGCCAGAACTACCACCCACTTGAAATATGGCAATATCTTCTTAATAGCTGCAAAGTAGTTGATGAATAAGGTGGTTTGGTAGCAAAATTTATTATAATTATATAATCTCTATAGAGAAAACTGTTACCAGACCTGAGTGGCTCTTTATCATCTAGAGCAAGTGTTTTTTTCTAAGCATACTTGTTAGCCAAACCTTTTCACAGTTATTTTTAAATCAATATCTTGCCTGCAACATCTGAAACCCTCTTATGATGAGAAGCAATAACCAGGTTTAATCCATTTGGACCAGATATTTGTTTTATCATCAATTTTGTTATAGAATGCATTTTGGTTGGCTGTGTGGTAATCCTTTATTGTTTGCTGATCTGATAAATTGGAAAGTGTTGTGGGTGAAACAGGGATGGAGGAAAGAACAGATAAATGTTCAGGGTGGGTGTATTGATAAGTCGTGCATCGCCAAGCCCATGGTCTTCACTATGGAGGTACAGGGTATGTCTTGTAGATTCTACCAGCGAGGTCTGCCACTATAACCCCCTGTGTAACCTACACAACTTATGCCCTATACCTCCGTACACGCTTTCCGGGTGGTGTAGATTTTCGTGGATCTGTTTTGGGATACCCTATAAACTCGAGTTATCCAGTCCACTCTCCAACTTTGGCTATTGGGCGGTGTTAGCGAGTGATGGGGCGTGAAGCGAACTCTTGTCAATAATCCATTTCCTATCCCAAAGATGAGTACCGCCCTGCGAACAGAGAGAATACATTGCAAGTCACGAGACACAAAAACACCCCTTCCACGGGTGTTCACTATGCTTCAGTGGCACAAAGCAGGGCTGGCTCAATGAATTCTTACTTACAGTCCCTAGGCAAAGTGTTTGTGAAACTGTGAGGCATCCGACTAAGCAAATACATGATCACTTTTACCTAGGGACTGTAATTAATGACGAAAACTTCCCCCTGACGCGGATACAGTGATATTAAATAATTACCCCGAAGACGCATACCGCTCTCCGAGGCGACAAACACAAACCAAGCATTTAGCGGAGGAAAGCAGAAAACAAAATTTGTTCATTGACACAAAATTCAGACTCTTTCCACACACCTCTCCGTCTTATTCATCCTCCTCTGCATACCGCTGCTTGAGCAATTCGACAAACCGATTACACAAGGCCATCTTCGTCCCGGAAATCCCAGCACTCCCAGCTCCAGCTCCTTCTCTCGATACGAGTTTCCAGCCATCACACTTACAAGCCGCGCCCCTCATGGATCTTCCCTGTCCGCCGCAGATCTTTCCCTGCAATCCAGCTTCAACATCAACAACTACTTTCTCATTTTTCTTGCTCGCCTTCTTTTCTGTCTTCTTCTTCTCGGCAAGCTTCTTGATAACCCCTGCATGATTCCTACCTCTGTTTACACCGTTTCCAGAGCCGCATGGGAACTCTCCGTTCCCCTCCTCCTTCTTCCCCGCCCCCCTACCCTCCATTACACATCGAACCCGAGCTCGCTCCCATAGCGGCCTAACGATCTTCTGGATCTCCCGTCCCAACTCTCCAAAAGATTTCCGTCCCTGATACCGATGGTCTGGATCGACAATAGTTTGCCCTCTCTTGAATACGATGAGGACCCCGAAGGCGGAGGATACAACGAAGTGGGGATGCACCATTGACCCTCGCATGATGGTGAAGGCGGAGATAAAGATGAAGGCGAGCTTGTCACCGAAGATAGGGATAGTGCTGGGACGATTATGGTGCTTGGGGAGGTCACGCTTGCAAAGGGACTGTGGGCAGGAGATGGTGGGGAGTGGGAAGGCCGGATTTCGAGGGTGGTGGGCCTCCTTGGCATTGTGGCCGTGTTTGTGTTCGTCGAGTTATATGGTTTGGGGGGCGGTGGTGGTAGTTATTTTGGGTTTTGATGGAAGTGAAAGTGTGAGTGTGGTGTTGTGGGGAGGGGAAAGTATGAGAGGGGAAAACCGAGCGGGGCAGACCGGTGCCGGTTTGAAATACTTGATCGTGACACTCTCAAGTTAGGGTTTGCCGGTGGGGTTAGGTCCGCGATAGGCTTTGTTGGAAAGGACACGCCCCGAGTAGGGTCGGATAAGCAGTAGGCGGAACAGCGCGTTTGAACAACCACTAATTGAGTACGGAAGGTGCTAGGTGCAGCTTTACTGAAGGGGAGAGCAAGAGAGAAAAGAAAAGAGAAATATAAGTGGTGGTAAGACCGGTTTGATTAATTTGGTTTACCAGAAGAAAAGATTTATGTGTAAGTGAAGAAAGAGGAGAGCATAAAAGACGAAACCCGCTATCAATGACAGCCAAGACAGCTCCATGACTAAGCAGTAACGCTCGGTCATATGGCCTATGATATCTAACAGGCTTGCTAGCAAAATAATTCTTCCAATCAGTTCTATTAGAGGTCACACAGAAGAAGCCGGAGGTGAAGCAAATAGTAAAGGGACTGATCAATGAGAGAAAGAGAATGATAGTTGCTATCTTGCTTGCTTGCCTATAGACGCGCCTGAGAAGGCCCTACTTATAGCAATCTATAGTATGAATATACATCAATATGACTCTAGTCATTTCCGTGTTCCTCATGTCCCAAGTAGCCTGGTAGCCGGCCCAACAGATCCATACCATTAATCATATTGCAGTAAGACTTCCAACAAGTTCAGGGGGTCATGTATGAGTGACATGTCGTGACGGGATGCCAAGGCCCCCCCGGTGATGTACCCATGATTGGATTTCTAGGATAAATGAAGCCTGAAAGAGATGGCCATGTAGCGACTGACACCTATTATCATTTACGTTTTTTGTCAGTTCTTGGTTCGTTCCCAATTGGTCTCATACTTCTTCCTCAGAGATCAAATTTTACCCAGCTCTTTCACTGTCACCTAGAACTAATATACCAGATACTTTTATAGCAAGAAGCATCTCTAGGCTCCTGACCATGGTCATTTTCGTACCCTTTGGTTTTTTTTCCCAGTTTTTCTTCCAGGGGGGGACTATACAGCCAAGCCTTGCCGGACAGAGCACGTGCCTTTGGTGACCCGGAGTCTAGTTCTTGATCAAGTTTGTGCTCAACCTTTCTACTAGGACGGTGCTTTGCTTGAGCACGTTGCACTGTGCAAGGGAAATGCCCTATGATATGTGGTTTGTTTGTTTAGGTTAATTTAGCTCACTTTCCGCCCTGTGTACAGAAGAAAATTAATTTCCTATGATACAAAGACTTAATTGTGCATAAGTTACAGACACTCAACATAAGCGTCTGTAATCGGAAACATGCTCAATGGCGATTGAACACTGAACATGGGGTAGTGGGATTGATTTTGCTATTGCTTTCTCAATCGGCGATACTCAACAATTAGCGACAAATCTTCAACAAGTAGATGTACAAGCGGGTAAGGTAAAAATAAATACAGAGTAAATGACATAGAAATAAGGAAGATAGAAAACAATAGCTAATACATAGTATAACCTCCCTTACAAAACAGCAACCGCCCTATTAGGATGGGGTTCTTGAGACCCCACCAACCAGTGTCTTGGCTTGGGGATGATCATAGATAGTGACTGGGTATCCAGTTTATTTCCGTCGGGAGTGTAGATTAGGCTAAGGGAAAATCAGGATTGTTTGGGTTTTGTAGAGAAGGATAGCCCTTTTAGTGGAGATTCTCATATTTCGCCTTGCTGGGAATGTTTTGATATATGTGTGGAGTGAAGCGAGATGGTGTGGGATTGGAGGAAAACTGACCATGGCTCTGCCAGTGAATATTGAAAGTGTCCACAGGTATAATAGTAGTGCTCCCAATCCTCGCTAGTCTAAGCATGGTTCTTGGAAGGCCGACGTGTAGGTTTTTAGATACGTTTGGGCGCTTGGCGAGGAAATAGGAGAGCCCCAAGCAGAGCATACTTGGCTACAGACGGTGAAGCAGGTTTTTGTCTGGGGGTGTGTTATCAGTTTTATCGCTAATTCTTGTATGGGAGCATGCCACTACAGGATACTTGCCCTTTCCGTCAACTCCTGTCCAAACAGTCTCTGTAATCCATAAGAGAAGCTTTGGTTTCTCTAGAAGATTCACTATAGGAAGGAGGTCTGGGAGCGGCAAATACCAAGGATGGAGGAGGAATTGATTGTTTTAGAGATCTTGTCTGGAGGGTGGTTGGGTGAGAAGGAGAGGATTGCCGGCAGAGGCCCCGCTCTTTCTTTGCAGCCTGAAAAAAAATTAGTAGTAGCATGGTGCCTTCTCTCCATCCTGGAGAATAGCTTTCAGAGGGCTCCTTTGGAGAGTGCACAGGTATTCCCAAATTATCCTCTCCGGCTGACCTCCCATACATCCTATACCAACACAACAAAACATACCTCAACAAATCTACAACGGTTGATCTTAGTTTGAAAGCCCCAGCACCACGTCAAGGTGTCAACCACGCTGGGGTCCCACGAGCCATCCGCTGCTTAGCCAACCCACGTTGGACGGATGATAGCCGAATCCATTTCATTCAATGGTCTAAAGTATCCTTCTTGTCAGGCACCCTCCTGGCGAGGCGTGTTACCGTGCTCTTGAGCAACAGTAAATACTGCTCGTGGGAGCCGGGACGCTCCCGGCGGGCAGGCGCTCTGGCTGTCGTCACAGTCCTAGAGCTCCTCCGCAACAGTGATGCAAATTCCATGGAGAGGAAAGAAAGGGACTTAGTGGGGAGGTGGTGGTATTTATAGGCAACCAGAGGGGGTGCCAAGAATTTTCTCGCGCTGGGTTTTGTGGAGGATGTGAGGTTTTGGTCTTCAGCAGGGTTTATGAGGGTTTTGGTGCCTCGAGTACCGTCTGATATATCATGACCGTGGAAATTTTGGAATTTATCTTGCTCTGTCTGTTGTCCGTGGGCCCTAGCGGTTATGGAGGCTTTTAGATAGTCATAGCTCTCCCCAAATAGTACATAGCCTAGTCCTTCCTAATTCCATGGCGTACCCCCGCGGGAGGGCACATAAGGCGAAATATGATATTATGGGTAGTTCTTGCGCATAACCACCTTTGGTCGATTGTGTTATACCTACAGTACAACAAGAAGACAACGTAACGATCTAAAGGACTTAATCAATTTCTTTTGCATTCTCCTCTTTTTTCTCCCCTATCCCCTCCCACCTACCAAGAAAGCATATCTGGAAGGCTAGACAGAGTAGGCACAAGAAAGGAAAGACAGAAAGAGCAAAAATCCGAGCCTACAAATATCCGTGGCTTAGTGGGAAATATGAAAACAAGCCTCTTACTAGACCTCCACCTCATCTGAAGATGGGTACTATTAGACCGCAAGCACAACACCTGCTACCAATGGAGCAAACAGTTTCCAACCCCCTTGAGATCAGGAAGCCCGTACTAATTAAACATTACCGCAGTTAGCAACCCTAGCGGCAATAAGGGAGACTCTTCCCTAGCATTACGCTATCAACACTGGTCGGCAGGTCTAGTTAGTCCTGGGGTGAAGAGCTCGGTACCCTCCGGGCTCTTAGGCCAAGTTATTACGGGTGCTACGAAACAAAGACCTTTGTGGGGCTAGAGTTAGCGAAACCGTCTAGTGAGCCGAGAACGATCATGGAAGTTATAGGAATAATATGGGTTGTTGTCTTTTGTTCTGGGTTAGAGTGACTTACGGAGAATTCTCTCCGATCATATCTTTCATTTGCTATCACGGGAGTAAGCAAAGTAATAGGGACATACTGTACATAGAAAAAAATGGATAGGTATAGGAACCAATGGAAGGATCAAAGTTATTTTATTATATTTTATGCACTCCTCCCTTTGTCAGTAGTTTGGAGAATGGAAGAACGAGAGAACGAACTTTATGACCATACCTTTCCTACTGTTAAGCTGTTTCCTGTTCCGCTCAACCCACCGCTTGGCTATTCATTAGTTTTCTTCCAATAACTAGATGGCGCTCTAAAAAGCAAGCTCACTACGTTAAATTTATCCTCACAGATACGATCGGTGGATAGACCATTGCAGCCAACAGCCTACCAACGAACACAATTAAGAGCCTCATTCTGGGCGTTTCCTCCGATGCCTTTATTTTTAGCTCCCGTCCACTAGCCTCTCTCCCTCTTTATATCGTGATCACCAATAACACAGTATTCTCAATCTATGCTGGGCCGTATGGAAGTTAGGGTATCCCCCTTGGAATCCCGAATACAAGCTAGGAGAGTGAGAGCAAATCACCTCTTACTCTGCAAGTATAATAAATAAGTAATACTATTAGCCAAGCTTATCATCTAGCTGGAATATCCAGATGGTTTACGCCGAGAAAAGTGGATAGGAGGACCACTAGTTGGTTGCACGGAGATGAGGTGGGTATCTGGCACAGACGTCGGACTAGTCTATGGTGGTGCAGTTTTACCGAATGGTATGACAGCTGCCGGTGTCAATAGCCCTGTCGCCCGGTAAAAGCTTATAATATTTTCCCATCTTCCTACTGTATATACTTAGCAAAGGGCTATTCCATGGGAATGTGGGGTAAAGCACGATAGTAAGATTTTATACAGCACTACCAACAAATACTTCTCGGTGTTCCCTAGAATCTAGTACCGTTACAAGCGGCTATACAAAAGCAGGATACCAGACGGCACACCGAAGAGTACTATGCCTCCATCCCCTACTCAGTAACGCAACACCGCGGCCCATGCGGCGGGGTACCGGTTTCTGTGCTATCGGTGTGCAGTATCACAATAAGCAAGGGTTTAGTCTCCGGAATTTATTTAAGTTACTTAATTTATTTAGGCCCGCTCGCGAACACTGGCGATTAAGCACTACAATAACCTGTGTGACATGATACTTTGTCGCCACATAAGAGGGTAGTTTGGGGAATTGCATCCAGGCTCAAAGTTAAACATCTGGCCCAACTCCGGCGGCAAACTCCAGACTTTGCTACTGAGCCGTATCTATTCATAGAGAGAGAACGATGTATCGGGGAAATACCTTTATAGGTCTACTCGGGGTATTCGTTCTCTGGGAACCTACCTGGTGGTAGTGCTTGGTTGCCGTAATTGCTATGCTCGGAACTCACAACGCTCTCTCCCTATTGCTGGGCAAGTGATCAATGTTCCAGGCTTAGTAATCTAGCCACCTACCCCTCAGCCAGGACGCATGAAGCGCTAAATATGTGCGGGTAATTTCCATATCTAAATAAGCACCTCCGGTGCAATAACTACTTAGATCTCCTCAGTCCCACGTATTGCGTGCCCCACAGGCGATTCAGAGGCTAGCTTACTCGGCTGGTTGGGTAACCCCACACCGTCGGTATACACAAACCTTACAAAGTATCCGGTAAGTGTAGGAGTATATTCCCGTGTGGCTTAGTCAATACGAAGGCAGGAACCCATTAACCAAAACAGACAGGGATGCCCGAGTATTTGGCTAGCTAACCTCAAACAACAGTCCAATAACTTCTTGCCGGACCTTGTACCAACTACAATGTCAGATGTTTTCTATATCTTCGCCAGCAGCTGCTGGCCCGAACTTGTATTATTATAATTCACCAAGCCCACCCGGGTTCTCCAGAAAAAAAGTCAGGTCCCAAATTACAATACTCACAAAGTAAAGCTCAGTACTAAACACAGCAGAACAGAACAGATATGGTTGGAACAGAACTACTAGACGACTACCTCGCCAATGATGAGAAAACGCCTTTATTCATTGCGCTCTCGCCATCAAGTCCTACTTCACCTAGCAGGAGTCGGCAATGTAAAGACCGGGTGCCGGCAATCTTAGTTTGTCTCCTCCTTTAACTTAACTAATAGCGCAAAGTGTTAATTGATGCCCTCCCGCTAGTTCGCAGTTCAATTCCCTATCCTCCTGGTAATGGCCTACACTGTTCCCACACAGCCCGTAGAATTCCTTATTCCAGCCAGTGTTCTCCGCGCCTTCGACGCAGCATACCTACTATCCACCATCTTCCTAGCGATTTCCCGGATAGCCCCTCGAAACTTTATCACCTCTTCTCGCATAACCGGTCTAATAATATGCTTCGGTTCGGGGATTTATTGCATCGGAGCAGAGCGCCCACTAGAAGGGCTGTCTTTCATAGTGTTTGGAGGGCTGAATATGGGACTTGAGCTTTTCTTTTCTGCTGGAAACAGAGGGAGCAGTACGGGGTTGCCGGGGGTAATGTTGGATATGTCAGTCGAGCTCGGGAAGGGGGATCTAGGAATTTTTGCTACTGCGGCGATTGGGGCTCTAGTTGGGCTTAAGGGTTGGCTGTGAGTCTTATTCCCTTTTCGGGTTCATTAGGGAAATTTACTAACTCTTCGCTAGATGGTATGCCCAGCAGGTTATAAGAATATACGCAGGACACACGGAGTCTTCGGGGGAGAAAGGAGTACAGCTGCGCTTCCTCAGCTGCTGCGCACAGATTGCTATATACACATTCTCTGCGTACTGGATCAGTGGAGTCATCATCAACATCGTTCGTAGCACAATATCCGGAGGTTAGTCAATTCCTTATCCAGCCCCCAATCGCTGCTAGCTAACCCAACCAAAAGTCTACGTATCCCGCTACAGTCACTCTTCGGAGCCCCGCTCCTGGCCAACCCTCAAAGCCCTCGAGGACTCTCTAGCAAATATCGGATCCCTCGCCGTCGGTCCTATCAAGGCCTGCTCCCACCTACACGACAGCTCATCATATATATACGCATACATCTCCCTCCACGACGTATCTTACGAAGCCGCCAGCGGAAACTACAGCGATGCGCTGGAGGAATCCGGAGTCGCCCCGCTACTCACTAGCAGCAATAGTATCGATAGCTGTCTTGATAGCATCACGGCGCTCCTAAGCTTCACAACCGCGATGTGGGTATGTCTTTATGTGTATTCAGTACCGTCGAGTTACTTCGAGAACAAGGTGCATGTCAATGTCCTCCTGGCGTTTGCACTTTGGGTCGGGTTTCAGGTTTCGGCGTTGTGTATGATTCCGTTGAGGGTATGTTAAGCTCCCCGGGATCGCCGAATTGACACCACAGCTAATGGGGTAACTTAGTCTGGAACCGCTACGATATTTACCATTCTTGCCAGTAGCCCAGCTGCGTTCAAAAGGGATTTTCCGGCACAGTATTATAAAATTTTGGAAACCTCACCTGAGATTGAGGTTGAAGATGTCTGAACGCCTCGCAGTCTCTAGATGTTTCCTTTCCCCCGGCTATTCCCTTTCTTCCTTTCCTTCTTTCGTCCAAACAACTGATCGGCATATACTAAACTGTACATATCAAACGCTCTTCAAAGCAATGGGGAACTTCGAAGTTTGGCGCTAGCAACAATTGTCATAGAATTTTTGTATCTAAACTATACCATACACCTGGAACTGAAAATTTTATAGCACGCATTTACTTTCTTACCTAAGAGCGAGGCCTCTCCGACCACTATACAATATACTTTATTACGATATAGGTTGTATAGTTTCCATGCTGGAAGGCCACCATATCGTAAGGTAGCGTGAGGTTACATTCTCTCCCGGGACTCGAATAGTGTGACGCTCCATCACCATGGGTTAGTGCTCGAGTAGGATAGGTGCTCAGATGCGCACAGACAATTTGCCACACAAATTTTTGCCTCCTGTGTCTTAGTCCTACATGCCAGTAACCTTATAAAACAGTCTATCCGTGAGGCCGAGTTAAAACCAGGCACCTGAGGCAGAAATTCCCGCGTGAAAGTGGCCGGCTTCAATTCGGCCGTGTGATTACAGTACAGCGCGCTCATAAAGCCTTCCATCCTCTCCGTGCCGGAGCACCAAGTTACCGGACACCCAACTACATGCTGTTTCCAATAGGGTAGTCCTACTAACAACACACTTATACTATCAGACCATACCGGTATGTGGATGCTTAATTCTGACCATTATAACCTATTGTTTACATCCAAGATTTGGAACCTGTCACGAAAAACAAAATGAATCCAAGTATTGCTTTTTCCATTTCAACTCGTATCATACTTGATAATTCAGAGCAATTCGGCCCGTGACAAAAAGAAGACGTGGACAGCAGAAACCGCAGGAATTAGTCTAGGATTTTAGCATCATGTGATTTGGGAGGTTGCGTTGGACTAAGAGGCTTGCATATATTGACTGCTACCGTCGTCGCTCTGTTAGTGAGCGCTATACAAGATACTATCATACAGGGTTCACTTTATATTTAACCCAGACGCATTCCTACACTAGTAGTTTATCCAAGGGGATCAACGCTATCATACATGGAAATCGCAAAGTTGCTTTCCAGCCCAGAGTTCTCGGCTCCCCTACTTTATTAAATACGAACACTGCCTCCTCCCCATGGGAAGTCATAACTGTGGGTACAAACACAATTCTCTACGTGTCTTCTTATAACCTTTTGACCGCTTTTCTAATATCGTATCTTTAACAACTTGGACCCGCAAACCAACGTCAGATCCATACTCACTATGCTAGTAGATCGATCCGATACTAATCTCAGACAAAAGGAACTAGAGTATCTCAGCCCCATAGTACTATTCGCTAGAGAATCTATATAGCATTCAGAATTCGCGGTTGCTCTCTTCCCCAAACCAAAGGAAGCAAACCCTTTAAAAAGTAAAAAAATTCTTGTTTCTTTTTCTTTTTTCTGCTGCCCCGCCGATCGCGGACCTCACCCTTAGGGTAAGGTCCAGAGTCGGATTCTACCACCTCGCAGCAGGTCTGATTTGCGCTACAGCCTTATTGAGGAAGGCTTAAGGTCTTCAGTCTCCCAGTTCCTGTAGGGCAGGTATCCTTCGTTCTTCTACCCTACGTGACGGATCGTTCGATAATAACTCATTTTGAGAGGAATCGAACTCCTAGGCTCCTGCTAAAGTGCACAGGAAGTTAATTGTTTCTTGACATATTAACCACTGCGCCAGCTAGGTATTTTCACATCATAGCACCACAAGAACAAATACTTATCCTGTTGGCTCTGATTTTTTTTGCCCGAGGTTAAGGATGGCGATGCTACAATAATAATATTATCTATTAAAAATTTAATGCATTGCAGAAATAGACACGTCCCTAAAAGAAGGAAAATTATAAACATTAATCACTGATAGCCAACCTGGGGTCCCTTCGTGTGCAAAGCGCCAACCGCGGCCGGAATATCAGTGATGGAAAAAAGGTGGGCTCGGCGGTGAGAAGACGGAGAGTTCCAGGTTACAGATGTATAGCACAGCTGAAGGCCGCCCTTTCTCCAATAGCTATGGCTAACCTAGCTAATATTAGAGCAATAAATTTGTCCCAGAAACACAAACGACACAACACTACGGGACGCGGCGCGGCGCCCGCTTTGATCCACGATATGAATAACTAACACAGAATCACTAGACTATTACCACTCCTGAAAGAGCTCGAGGGAGTAGCCGATAGCACAGCTGTTATCCTAACTTCCTCTTGTAACTGTTAGTCCTCCAGGGAGCTTCACATATTGGTCCTGCCCCAACCCGCAATCCAAGGACACCGAACTAGCACCCCCTATAACCAGCAGCATTAGCCAACATGGCAGAACGAGTAAATGGAAGGAATCGCCATCGCCACATCCTGTAGTAAATCCCAAAGAGGAATTGATAACAGGAATTCCTCGCATTCCCCTTGCCGAGTGACAATCTATGACTAGTTAAGGGACAGCTATTGAAAGGTCGAACATAGCTAGTAGATACCTACCTAGGGAATATAGAAGCGCGAGCACGCTAGGAGAGGTAATTAGGCTTTCTAGAGCCCCTACTCATATTAGTAGAGATGAAAAACCAGCTCTCAGCAGGATATTCAACATCACCGTCCCAGACACTCAGAAGGTCTCCCTTAGGAATTCACCACCATAGACGGCCCCCCACTTGATACTAGTGGCACATTCTTTTTTCAATTTAGAGGAAGTGACCAGAAAGTCCAGTAGGAAACATAGAGTAAAGTCAAGCTCGGAGTATTAAATAAAGGGGGGGGGGGAGAATACAACTAGCAATACCAGGCGCCCCACCAGCAACCGAAATATAAGAATCCAGAGCCTGATGTCATGCTTGTGATTATGAAGGGGGAAAAAAGTATACAAGAAGCTAGAAAAAAATTCACTAGAGTTCGTGCGATAGGCTTATCCACGTTGAGTAACATGTCCCTACCAAATCTACATACCCGCCTTCTCCCCCAAAGGCTTACATTCACACGCAGTATGAACATCTCTAAGACAACCCAGCCTCCCTCTACCAGCTCCAGGCCTTCAAGCACAGACAATCCTGCCTCCCGCAATCCCGATACCATACGCCCGACAAACACCGCTAGCACAGTCGACAGCGCGCTACCGTATTGCTATTATACCCATATGAATGTCAAATGTTCGAGTCTTTCCTACCTAGTTTCCTAGAACAAAATTGTTGCGTCGGGTACGTGCACCCGACAGGATAGCACCGCTGCGAGCGCCAATCCCCCAAGCGCAAAGGGAATGTAGCTTTGGCTCTCCTTATTTTGGGATTTTGGTTCCAGGTCGAACAAGAGTCCTTGCAAACCCGAAGTTATCATGATCCCTTCTATAGATCGTGTTGTAATGGCGCACTAGACGCACTGCAAGCACTGGAATAATTGAACCTTACACTAAAACCTCCTCAATCTGACTTATTGATAATTCAAAGTCACTAGCATACCCATGCCTTCAAGAATATTTCGTAATCCGTGCGGTACCTTACTTCCTATTTAGTCTAACGCTTGTGGTACTCGAGTGCCCCTGCCTAGAGCCTCAGCATAAATCTGACTTCCTCAAACAAGCGTGCAGAGGCGATAGTCTACTAAAGTCTCTCATATTTCTCACCTCCTCCCCAGAAATCCTAGCACAAGGAAACATAGGAAGGCACTCTCGTGCATGTACTACTCCCTCTACGCACAATCACCCAAAGTGAGAACAACCAACACCAACCATGAATGTAGGCAAAAACACCAATCCCAATTCAACAATAATGAAAACTGGGTATAATGAGGATGTTCAGGCTATGCAATTGTCGATCTCCGCGTTCCGAGTGAATCCCTCTCTTTATGGAGCGAGTAAAGGTAGATACAAAGTAGAACGCGGTTGGTGTCAATTGGTGGATGGACGAATGGATAAATGGATGGAGACTGATTCGGGGGTAGTGGCAGATGTTGTTTATTGGCATAAATGCATCATCATCATAGTATATACAATATGATTATGGCGGGAATCGTTGTAGATTGATAGGACAGAAAAAGGGAGATGGTTGGCAGGGGAGGGAGCAGCGAGGCGGTGGGAGTCAGTGAAGTGGGGGACGAAGCAAACACGAGAGTTCGTTACCCGGATTTCACGCTCTAATCAGACGGGATGAAGCTTGGCGAAGTGGAAAAGCGAGTGAGAAGTCATGTGTTGACGCGTCGGTTTCATGCCCGGCTCAGCTCAGGTTTTGTATTCTTTTTTTATTTGAACCTCAAAGTGATATGGTATCATGCCTCCTGTCCCTCCCATTACCTTCCATTCCGTTTAAATTCATGGCAAACGCCAAAGGTAACCTTTCCTTTCACTCTTTTGCTTTTTTTGGCTCCTTCAAGTCCCAGATACCTAATATGATAGAAATACACTTCCTTTACTTTTACTTCCAGCCTTAGTTTTTCCGCCCCCTAATCTATTAAGAAGGAATGCGCTACAAGTTTTTAAAACAAAGGTGGCAAGAAGAAAGGGTAACTTCCGTTCTTTTGCTTGAAGAGGTTCATGAGGAAACTGAACCCGACCAAGAGGATGGCATTCCAGATTAGGATTGTAGCCTTCTGTCGGGCAGGGTCTTCAATGCGAGGGGTCTTCATTGCCAGTGAAATAGTAGCAAATGCCAAGAGGGCGTCTATACTAATTAGCTATAGCCTAAACGGTGGGTGAAGAGTAGAAATGGGTAAACATACAAACGATAGCTACAATCTGAGTTTCCAACCCATATTGATTGCTGAAACCAGAAGCAACATAAGAGACACCGCCGCGCCCGTCGTTAACAACGTACGGGACGTGGCGGATATGGTTGAACATGTGCCCGCTAGTGAACAAGAGGATGGCGATAAGGGAGACGGCGGCCCAGAGGTTGCGGCTGTAGATGACGGGCTTGATAATGGAGAAGGCGATGCTGATGATTGTAACAGCGACCAACAGAGCACCGGCCATGCTACCAAATTTTACGTAGTCGAAAGGGCGAGAAACCGGGGGAGTATGTGGGGTGTGTTGGCTGATGAAACGGGCAACCGCCTCGGCGGGGATACCACTAATACAACGTCAGCTCGTTCAACCGACGGTAAAACAAGGCAAAGGAGTGGTTACTGCTGAGTGAAGTCGAATTGATATGGTGCCTCAATATGTGCGACATCAACATTATCCCCAGTGGTTGGAGAGAACAAGTACAAGATTGGAGCAGTCGTTAATTGCAGCTAAACAAGCTCAAAGTAAGCCCCAATCTACCACAACCAGACTCGAGTATAACCAGCAAACCTTCTGGAAAGTAGCCTTAGCATTTGCAAAGTCCAGCTCTCCGAAGAACAACCCATCGCTAGACTTGTGCTTCGCGATCCAACTCTTCGCTAGCAATTCATACTCTGGTTGAAACTCCTGACATAGGACACAGCTAAACCTCTGGTCCAACGCCGTGAGTAACACTACCGCAGAGTAATTTCGTGGAGCGGCGGTTAGTTCTGTGTAGAGAGCGTCGTCAAGCTTCACAATACCCTTTAATTTCGAACCAGTCGTGAGCTCTGTGAACTTTGTAAGTTTGGAGTCGGCAAGCGCAGTCGGGAGGAGCGTGGAAGCCAGAGACAATAGTCCCGCAATTAGTGCGAGGGAGCGCATATTTGACGGCGGTGTTTGTGGAGAGAAAATCAACACGCCCTTTCTGTGTAAGGGTCGTGAATTGTATGAGGTTATGATGTTCCCGAGGTATTAGTGGATAGTGAAGGCACAGAAGCTTCGCTTGCGGCTTTATCGAAAGATTCAGGCAATGTGTTCAGTAGAAATTACCCCTAATCTTTCCTTTCTTGGTTACATTAAAGAGGTTAACTGTGGCTAAACTTCAAAAGAGGTGTGGCTCGCCCGTAAGACATTTGCATCACACTACCATATTCTGCTGCCTGTTTGCTGACAGCCCTTCGCGTTTCCCTAAAACCTCTATTGTTTTTTGTTCTTTCTCTCTATTCTTCTTCTTGCCTACCCACCATATGCTTACGGTACCCTTTCCCGACATCTACAATCCCTACCGAGATAGTAGCCTCTCATTACTCTCCTTATTTATTATCTCTCGCATAATATTGTAAAACAATCACAATGTCCGACCCAGACACCCTTTTCGAACTCGAGGATGTACGTCTGTCCCACTTCCTCCCTTCATCCAATATTAGAACTGACCGCCACCTTTAACAGGCTCGACGGAAGTTCGCGACCTCCAATGCTCTCCTTGCATACCGCGAGGCGTGCGCAGAAACTCTTGTCATCGAGGCAGACGAAGAGCAACGGAAAATCCGCGCGCAATTGATAATCCTAGAAGCTCAGTATGAGAAGCTGTACCAAGAGTATTCCGAGAACAAGGATTACTTTGAACAGGTGGAACCAGCACTGAAGGAGGCATACGCGTCCTTGCGATGGCACGAGGACGCGGTCGCTAGGTATAAAGTCAAGAATAAAGAGCTGCAGGTTTGTTTCTCCTACTTCATTCCTCCTCATTGGTTTGTAGTTGACCATCTTGTTATGATCTAGGAGAAATACCAACGGCATCTTGTCGGCGAGCAGAAACAGCAAGAAGCTGAGGTTATAGCTCTACGAGCGTCACTAGAGGAAGCGCTCAGTGCGAAGAAAACGCTGCAGGAGCGTATCCTCCTCTTGGAAGATGAGCTCTTGAAGGCTACCGCGAAGAAGACCACTGTCGACGGCGAGCTATCGAAGCGCAAGGAGGATCTTGAAACTTACAAGAAGAGCACTAATGCCTTAAAAGCGCAGTTAACAGAGTGGGAAGAGAAGCACCGGGAAAGCGTCGCAGAACGCCAATCCCTCCAACAAGAGGTTTCCATCCTCCGGCTCAACTCACAGAACGAACGACAAACAACCGCTGCAGAAAATCAATCGCTTCAACAAGAGATTATCACCCTACGCTCAGAACTAGAAAAAGCACAAGCAACCCTTAAGGAAGCAAGTGAATCTACCGCTACCAAGACAGAAAAAGAGGGTAAGCGTAGATCCCAGGAGGTTGCAGACCTCAAAGCTGCGCTCCGCAAGGAAATAAAAAGCCGCGAAAAGGCCGAAAAAGATCTTGCCAAGTCAAAAGAGGACTGGGAAACCAAGCATGAAGTCCTCGAGTCAAAGCTCGAAAGCACTCGAAATAAGCTCGCCGCTTTAAAAGCTTCCGCGGCCTCTGCGCCAGCACCAGCACCTGCTGCTGCCGCGGCAAAGACAAGCACATCCTCAGCAGCAGCATCAACAGCCACGATACTCTCCGCCCAGAACCCCAAAAAGCGTGCTTCAACCTTGACCATGGAGGACCTCGAACTCTCGGCCAAACGGCCTCGGAAGACTCCACCGAAGACTTCAGAGTTTAGCATAACCCCATTTTTGAAGCGCCAGACCGCCGCGGCAGATACCTCCGTTGCAAACGCCACTACTATCTCAACCACGACCACCACCACCACCACCACAACTGCAGCAGCCGTAGCCAGCGAAGCAGACGCCCCAGACGCCCCAGAAGCCGGCGAAACAACCATGATTCCAGCCCTAATTGAATCCAAAGAACCCACCAAAATCCTCCTCGCCGGCGCAAGCCGAAAGCGCAAAGCTAAAACCCCCACTGTCCAGCCCAACATTCCCGAAGTAGTAGCAGCAGAGGAAGTGGAAAACCCGAAACCGAAACCGAAACCACGAAAGCGGAAACCCGCCGCCGCAAAGACTCTATTCACCGAGGACGATGGTAGCGGAAGGCTTACGCTTGCGCCTTTGGCCGAGAGCCAGGAGCCGTCTGCTCCACAGGTGACAGCGACGGCAGCGGCAGCAGTAGCGGGGGGGAAGAAGAGGAAGAACGGGAAGAACGCCGGAGAAGGAAGTTTGGCCGGTGCCTTGGCGGGGGGCGCGAGTTTGTTAGTGCCTAGCGTATCAGCGTTCAATAATGAGTTCTCGCCTTCGAAGAAAAGGCCTGAGGGGTTGAAGAAGTTGTTTGGGAAATAGTAGTAGTATTAGTTTTTTATTCTTCCTCTCCTTGCATTATACTGCGGCGTTTTGTTAAGGTCGGATTTGTTGTCCTTTTTTTCCGCCTATGAATGTTTGTCTAGGTGGTTTTGTAGTGTGGTTATGTGAAGATTTTATCTATATTAGTTTTAGTGACGGTAGTAGCCGTTCTTTTGAATTTTACATGTCATGGAAGAGTTCAGTGAGGGTGTTGTTTTGGTTATAGGGATTCTGGATGGTTCGGTATCCTGTATGCCGTACGACAGAGCAGTTGGTGGCCATAAGATCTCACTCGGCGAAATGACCACCCACTATTCGTTTATTCACTGGACTTTCGCCATCGGTCGAAGGTGTGTAAAAAGTATTTACTATCTCATTCTATGGCATTGTCTACAGTGTATTCTAGATATCCGGATGCAGCTCCGTCCGTTCCCTCAGAACTTTAAAGACGGACAAATAAAGGGGACGCTCGAGAGCCCTTACCCATTCTCAAGTCACTATACTATCCTTCTCCACACAAACGCCCCAACATCAATCTGCTTCCTGAGCTCCTAAAAACAACAGCCTCACTATACTCATCTCTCAAACCCATCCTTAACCATATGATCACGAGATATACACCTCCACCGGTTCTGGAAAACAAGATACGATTAAACTGGCAGTTCATATTTTTAAACAACTAGTTACAAGAAAACCACCAATTTAAACCACTTGTTTTTTTTTGTTTTGTTTTCCCAATCCTAGTATCCCTCCTTAGGGTTTATGAAACGCAAGCTTCATTTGCGGTCCCTCACCCAAACAGAATCTCCCACCAGCCAACCCATTCCAAGCACAATGATCCGTAATCCAAAACCCAGCAAACCCAACAGCGTCCCAAATAAACCCTCGTAAATACTCCTCCCAACCGCTAGTCGCTGCGTCCCCCATGGCGATGACCTTAGTACAGTAGCTTCCAAACCTGTTCGTCTGCTTGCACTCCCGGAAATGGAATTCGCCGCCAAGTCGCCCAGATATTTCGCGGAGCCAGTGTACACTTGGAGATCCGGAGGTTGTGTCACAAATGTAGCTGGCATGCACCGTGACGTTCTACGAGGTAGCCCAGTCCGTAATGGTAATATTTGCGAAGAATTTCGGGGTCGGGTCGTTGACGATTGCGAGTGCCCCGAGTTCTTCGGTTGTGGCCCAGGTTTGAGATTCGGGTTAGTCTTCGACAGCGACAGGGTGGGTAAGGGCGAGCAACGTAAAAGCCAGGAAGGAAAAGAGGAGGAGGGGTGGCCTTTAAGATGAGCATTTTGTTTAGGGGTTTGGCGATTTTGATTCTCCGTTTTGAAAGTGTTGGTATGAAGCTGTGGAGCTGATTCTGGTGCGTGAGGAAGGAGAGGAGAGGGGGGTTTTTAGCTCAATTCATCGCAGAAGAGTGCTAGTTGAGGAGCGTGCTAGCTTTAGGCTTATAGGTCATCGTTCGAGGGCACTGTATATACCTTATTACAATCAAATTTATCTGTCAAAGCCCTAGACAGACCCATTGTGGATCTGTAGGTTCAAAGTGAGCTACCCGAGGACTGACACCCATGATCTTTAGCCGCAGTAAATCTTTAAGCTTTACAATGTCATAGAGGAGTTCTAGGAAAGCTTTTCTGATAGTGGTAAGGATTTTGACGCTTTAGTGAATCCTCTACTCCCGCACAAGAGCGAAGTGAGTTTTCAGAATAACAGTTAATCAGCCCTAAATGTAAGCTAAGGGCCATTCGTGAGCTATAGTCCATCCAGTCCAGATGAGGATGCTTCCTTTAGCATTTGGTCCTCCGGGGAGAAGGTCGATAAGTTGTAATCATGATATCTCACTCGGTAAGAATTAGGATTCTAACGGTATAGTATGTTAAAATTAACCGCGCATCTACGATCAGGAAAAACCTCGGCCATGAAAACAGGCCCCTTACGAACCCCGACAATCATGAAAACCAAAAAAATACCAAATTAAAAACGTAAATACATAGCAGAATACATTGTAGAAATTAATAATATTATTGTAGAAATTTCTTTAAGTGGTTGTTGAAAGGGTTGCGTTGCCGTCGACCGTTGGCGTGCGGTTGATTTTATTAACGTGCCATAGGTACGGTCAAGTTTCAATGTTTCCCTACGATGTGAGCCCCCGGCGTTACGAGAATTCACTATCAATCAACCAGTCTTTTGTGGGTTGTTGTTTTAAATAGTAGCTTAGAGCTTTTTGCAAGTCAGTGCTCGTTGTACTGGGCGCTCACTATACAGGAAAAGACTATACCATACGATAACCATACCATACAATTCACACAAAAAAAATTTTATGGAGATGTCTCAGCACTGGGGGCTTTCGTGAAATCAACAATAGGGAACTTAGAGGTGCGGAGAGTTTTTTTCTATCTGGTGTGCTCCAACTTTGTATAAACTTTTTAAGTATATGCCAAATATTTGTCACACTGAAGTAGGCTCTGAAGGCTAGAGGTTAGACTACTTCAACTCGATGCAGGCCATGTCATGTGTAAACCCCCGCCCCCCCGTTCTTACATCTCCATTGAGAGCTTATATACCTTTTACGCCTGCCCAGCTAACAGCGTCTGGTGGGTTTACAGTAAGTTACCGTTACTACATAGCATTGTGTTGTGCCGTGCGCTGGGTGGACTTGCCGCCCAAGCCTTAACCGTCACCGAATAATAGTTCATGATGCAGATCGATCACAGTATTTACCAATCTAACTATATATACGAGCCTGCATAAATACAGTCCATTACTTCTCCTCCGCTTCTTCCCCTCTTCCCACTTTACCTTCATCCCCCTCCCCGGCAGGCAAGTTTGCCAAATCTGCCTCCACTTGTCGCCGCCTCTCCTCCGCCTCTCTAACCCCCTCTTCGAAATCCCTATATACAACATCAACCTGCTTCCCTGGCAGGGCCTTCAACCGTTCCTCCACGCGGGCCCAGGTATCCGGATACCAATTCTGAGCCCAGGCGGCGACTTCGTCCTTCCGCTTCTTGATCATGGTGGTGTACAGGGCGCCCAATCTTCCCTCCTTCAGTCAGCACTGCCATCATACAAAAATCGCCAAGCTGTGGAGGTGAGATGGGGGACAAATAATTTACAATCGAACATCGGGCTCCACGCCCTCCCCCTTCATCTCCTTCGCAATCTTCCATCCTTCATCCCACATCCCGTTCCGGCCCAGCGCCTCCACGTACGAAGCGTAATCCCTCGCAGTGAATTGGTACCCCGCCGCGCGCAACTGGCCCCAGAGCACCTGCGCTTGGGAAATCCCTTCCGGGATGCGGGAGCATGCATCCAGGGCTATGGCTATGCTCTCGTGGTCCGGGCCCTGAATTGAGCGGCGGATATTTTCCCATATCTCCATTGCCCGCGCGGGCAGGCCGCAGGCGACGTATGCTGTCATTAGCGAATTGAGTAATCGGGTGTCCGGGTCGAATTGGTAGTCAAGCTTTAAAGCGTTGTGTACCACTCGTAGCGCTTCCAGGTCGCGATTAATTGCCACGCCCAGGAGCGCAGCGTGGTAGGTGTACTTTGTTGGTTTGCGTTTTCGCGTCAGGCGCATGTGTTGAAATATCATTACGCCCATGTCGCTGCGGCCCAGATCGAAGAACAGTGACATCAATTCTGTTCGTTGGCTGACGGCGGTTTCAGGGAAAACTTGGTAGAGGATTTGGTAGGTATCCCAGGCTGCCTCGATGCTTGTGCTTGAGCTCGAGATATAGCTCATCATTTGCGCTATGATTCGGGATTTTTCGTGGTTATTTGAGTTCTCATGGGTGAGGAGGTGGATGACCTCTTTGAAGGAGCAGTCTTCTAGGAGTGTGCGTAGGAGTGGGCAGAGGGTTTCGACGTCGATGCGGACGCCCCAGTCTAAGAGGTCCATGTAGATGGTTTGTATGATCTCTTTGTCGAGGGTAGGCTGGAAGCAGAGGTGGCGGAGGAGGCGCTTGACTTCTGTTCCATGGTACCCCCGTGGGATTGATTCGGCTTTGAGGTCTTCGTAGGCGCCCAGGGCTCCCCCGGTGTCGTCTTGGTTAATCTTGTGCTCCAGCTTAAGCTCGAAGGTTGTTCTGTCGTGATTGAATCCCCGGCTATCTGCTATGGACAAGAAGTCTTCGAATGGGAAGTTTGGCCCTGCTACCGCCATCCCCGAGCGGAGAAGGTCGTTTATTGTGGTCATGTCAGGTGAAGGTAATATCTCTACTTCTTCTGCCCTCCGCTCCATCATATCCAATAATTCGACCACCTTCTCAAGATCCGCGCCGAGAGTCAAGTGCCATCTAAAGACCACATCCCACGCCTCCTTCCCCATATGTAGCCTCTCCCTCTCTCCCAACAATGTATCCATAATCTCACTCCCCCAAGCATAATTCCTCGTACTCAAGCAAGCCTTGACTATCTCGACATATGCAGAAGCAGTAGGTCCAGTCCCGGACTCCACAATCTTCCGATACCACATCTTCGCCCTATCCAGCTCCCCCCTCTCACAGTACAACGCGACCAGTGGTGTATACAACTTTGGATCCATCTTCATCTTCGACTTCTCCAACCTCTCCCACGTCCTCAGCAAAACTTCCTCATTCCCCTCAGACGAGAAGCCCTCAAGGACCTTCCCCCAAACAACCCTCTCGCTCTCCAAACCTTCAAACTTTCCAGAAAACTCCTCCGCAACCTCCAACGCCTCCGCGGAATTTCCCGTCCGGGACAGCATGTGCACGATCATGACGATATCCCCATCAATCAGCGTCCCCTCTTCCGGCAAACCCCTCAGCGCAGAGAACATTGCCCGGGCGAGGAGGACCTGGTTCTCCGTAGCCCCTCTATACACT
>QOVD01003086.1:0-29403 GCA_003521225.1 Tuber microsphaerosporum | reverse complement strand
CAGTCCGTCCCGATCCTCCTCCTGTTACAAACCATCTGACCCTGCCCGACAGGAGCGGAAACCCACATACAAATCCGGTACTATTGGTAGAAAACTATTAAAGACAATAACAGGTCTGAGCTCCGACAAAAAACCTCCACAGACAAGTAGAACGTAAGAAACCAAACCACAGTGAGACCCTAATTGCGAAACCCAAACGCATACTACTGTCCCCACCGACATACCACATCAGCATTTCCCATGAAGGGGCCCTGCGCAACCCAAATTCCATAGCACGTATGAAGCAGAAGTGGCGGGCCGTAGACAGACCTTGACGAGAACGACACAATTGAAGAAACCCAGGGCCATGTAGCGTTTGAGGCAGCAAACTAACCCTCCGGACCACAACCAAGATGAAAATAGGAGTAGGGGACCAGCTGGAACAGGGGAGGCCGACAGCATGAGAGGCAGCCAACAGACGGGAGGGGGGCTGTAACCAAGCCACAGGACGAATGACCGAAGAGGCAGGGAGAGCAGAGGGGTAGACCCAATCAAGAAGTGCGAGACTGACCGACTGAAAAGAGATCACAGTTTTTCGACGATGCTGACCTTACCAAACCGAGTTCCCAAGAGAAAGTGTAATACCAGGGAGCAGAGCCACCGGGGCCACTACTTCACCGATAGCCCATACCAATGAAAGGCTATTGACGAGAAAGGGGTTACCGACCATGTGCGAGCAAGGGGAAAGCGCGGAAAAAGAGAGAAAGCGACCGTGAACCCCTTAGACAAAGACTGCCTGGAAACAATACCATCAGAAGAGGAACAGAGGGGAGATGGGAGATGTAGCCTCACCCCCACAGGCAGCGTGGCTATCATAAGAAGGGAGAAGGAAGTGAATAGAGTTGACGATGATTTCTCATGGTGTTGAGATTTCAATTGCCGGAGGTGGAGAGGAGATTGTTCGTGACTAACTATTGAGCTGTTTTATTCTTTCTTTCTTTTTTTGTTTTATTTTTGTGTTTCAACTATATTCGGTTCAACCAC
This sequence comes from Tuber microsphaerosporum, assembly GCA_003521225.1. Lineage (NCBI taxonomy): Eukaryota > Fungi > Ascomycota > Pezizomycetes > Pezizales > Tuberaceae > Tuber > Tuber microsphaerosporum. The sequence continues at coordinate 28,380 of QOVD01003086.1, read as the reverse complement.
CAAGGCCCGAAAACTACATCCAGTGTAAGCTCTGGCAGAAAAAAGCCCCACAATCCAACCCTGCACCAGCGGAAAAAAGGATCATCCCGAGACCCTGTGGTGTTGGCCCAACTGCACGATCCCGTGTACAAGCGAGAAATACAAACCCGGATAAGTGGATGACCAAGTAAATCCCCAAGACTCCACGAGCAGGAACCAACAGGAAAACCACTTGCTCTAACCTCCTACCCCCGAAAACATCAAAAAGCCGTCCCAGGACGTCGAACAAGGAGAGTAAAGTCTAACCAATACAAGTGAAAGGAAAGACAAACAAAGTATAGACCCATGAGAAAGAATACCCAACCAGACAAGACATGGAACAAGCTACCCCAACGATCCAGAGAAGGGTAGGCCATCACCCGGTAGATAAAAAGGGGCAATCATAACACAAAAGAAACTGAAAACTATTACATCAATTCCAAGGCATTTGGTTAGCACAAGGTGGAAGGGCGATACCGTGAACTGCTGTAACCGTGAAGTGCGACCTTGGGCAATGAGGGGGGCAAGAGGAGCCCCTAGGCAGAGAGGATGGCAGCCAAAGAGAGTGATGAGAGCCGACCATGTAAGCCGAGGCCACCGGACGAACATGGAGGGTGGCTGTAACTGAGCCGCGGGACAAAACGACTGGACAAGAGGCGGGTGGTAGGCAAACAGCTCGCTAGAAACAACCGACAAACAGGCCATGCCTGAATGTTTTCTGACTGAGAGAAAGATAGCGAGTACCACGTAGTTACGGACTGAAGCTTTCCCCAGCGAGGATCAAGCTAAAGGACCAGTGGCGTACTTTCACTGAGGTTCAGACACCGTAACGCCGTCCGTAAACGAAGAAAGAAGTAAAGCCAACCTGGGACGACCTCTAAGCAAGGCTCGCGACTGTGGAACAGGGAGAAAAGATGTGAAGCGCTTTCTAACAACTCCTAGAACGACTCTTTCTCAAAGCGAGGCCATCAAAGGAGAAGAAGAGGGAGAATGTCATCACCCTCGTAGGCAGGAGGTCTACCAGGAGAGGGGAGAGAGAGGTTGATGGAGTTGACAATGATTTCTGATGGTGTTGAGATTTGAATTGCTGGAGGTGGAGAGGAGATCGTTCGTGACTAAATATCCTGTGGTTTCTTTTTTTCTTCTTTTTTTCTATTTTTTTATTGTATCAAGTATATTCAGTTCAACCACTGAGGCCTGAAAACTACATTCAGCGTAAGCTATGGCAGAAAAAAGCCCAACAATCCAGCCCAGCACCAGCGGATAAAGCCATCATCCCAAGATCGTCTGGTGTGGGCCCAACCGCACGATCCCGTGAACAAGAAAGAAATACAAAGCCGTCTAAGCGGACGACCAAGTAAGTCCCTAAAACCAAACGAGCAGGAACCAACAGGAATACCACTTGCCGTAACCTCCTACCTCTAAAAAATGAAAAACTCGTTGAAGGACAACGAACAAGGGGAGTAAAGTCTAACCAATACAAGCCAAAGGAAAGACAAACAAAGTATAGACCCATGAGAAAGAAAACCTAACCAGACAAGACATAGAACAAGCTACATTAACGATCCAGAGAGAGGCAAGCCATCACCCAGTAGATAAAAAAGGGGCAATCATAACACAAAAGATACCGAAAACATTTACAACAATTCCAAGGGATTTGGTTAGCCCAAGGAGGTAGTGCGATACCATGAACTGCCGTAACTGAGGAGTGCGACCGTGGGCAATCGCAGGGGGCGAGTGGAGCCACCAGGCAGAGAGGATGTAAGCCAATGAGAGTGACCGGAGCGGACAGTGTAAGTGTTAGACACATTGGAAACCCATGCATGAAATACTGGAATCCAGCGCACAGACCTCCGAGCGCACAGACCCCTGCGCACAGACCTCAAAAATATGGCCATCATACCCCTGCGGTCCCAACATTGGCTAAATGGTATAATCATTGGTATTATATCCGATGGTCACGTGTTCAACTTGCACTGCCATCTTAGTTATTATTACTATGTCATGGTTGCAAATCAGTCTCGGTATCTTGATACCAGAGATGTGACTGAGAGGTTTTCGCTGATTTGTAGATAAGAGCTGACACTCAATTAGTACGAAGTCAACCTGCGAAGTTTAATTGGTTGGCGGAGAAGTTATTGCGCTCCAAAGTTAAGCCGACCGACATACAGTCAGTCGTCAGAAGTGTTGGTGAAATGCTGACTAAGCAACCTCGCTAAAAACCAAAAGACACTGGCTCACAAACTTGAGAAGGATAGTCGATTACCACAACTATAAAATCCTGAATAATAGGACTCTAAATTTACGCTATATCATTGGACTTTCCTCTTTGTATGGTCTAAAATTTTTCAATTTTTTTCTTGCTTCTGTCCCAATATAGAGTATGTTTTTAGATATGACTCCTCATACAAAGATTCAGGTCACTTTTAAACTAGTAGATGGAATCATAAATAATTGATACAGCTTTAACTTATTACATTTCTGCTTCTAGAAGGTTAAATGCATAGTAACTGTCTTGCTAATAGAAAGATTTAAAGTATTTTCAATAGGATAGTATTGGGAAATCGGCATTTGAAAGTGTTGATTTTTCACTAAATTTAGTGTAAAACCTGGTGTTAGACAAAACCTATTGATCTAGTGCTGTAAATTGGGAAAGAAATGGAAAAAAATTAAAAAAAAGTTCTTGACGATACTGAGAAACTTCCAATAATATAGCATAAATTTGGAGTCTAATTATTAGGGATTTTATGGTTGTGGTGATCGGCTATTATGATCAAGTGTGTGAGCCATCATTTTTTTGGCGAGGTTGCTTAGTAAGCGTTTCACGAACACTTCTGACGACTGACTATATGTACTTAGCTTCGTAAGGTGTACGGATATGATTACCCGGCATGAGAAATCTTGATCAGAACATGACCTGAAGGAATGACTGGTATGATAGCGAGCCAGGCTGCATATACAGACTAAGTTCATACAGCGCAAAGATCGAATGCAAGTAATTGGAAAGGTCAATTAACTTGGTTAAGGATTTAGCTGAAGTGGTGTGCAAGTCTTCGGGGTCAAAGGATATCCGCACATTTCTAAAATCAAGAAGAAGTCTAGAAGGTACTTCCCTAGTATAGGGATAAGAAGTACTCTCGGAAATACAATAAGTAGACAGGGTCTCGCCGGATAGTTAGAAGTATCATCAAGCACCAGAGAAGAGATCTTATCAATATAAAAAGTTATCATGCTACACATCCTTATCTCACTTGATCATCTTTTTATTACCTCAATTACTTCTCACGAAAAGATAGTTACCCACGCGCCTTCTTAGACAAATCTCCAACTACACCTACCCAGGCTTAGTCCGATAATATAGTCCCACTATCGGCTACCCCTAACACTATATTGAAATTCTCCTTGTTACCAAGGCTCACCTCAAATTATGTTGCACCAGCAAAACTTCCTCTCGACATATCAAAATGTCTTTTCCCTCAAAACCTCTTATTACGGGCGGAGGAGAACCCATGGACAATTCAGGCGAAGACCTGCTAAGCCCCATGGAACGCATTACAGAAGCATTAGGTACTTCTGTCCACTCCAGCACTGATGCCCCGATACACTCGGATATCACACAAAGACAAACTGGATCTCCCTATCCCGCACCATGAGGACTTGGGGCCAAAGTATTGACCTCCAGATCTTGGAGAAGGCAAGGATCCCCGTGACCAAGCAACACCGACGCATACCTACGCAGTCTAATGGAAAGAGCTGCAAAGGCTGTACAACACTTAGATGGATGAATCACCACCAATTAGGTAAAGATTGGCGATCTTGCTGAGACAGTATAAGAACTAGCCTCAGAAATGGATGATACCTGGAAGAAGGTGGCAGACGGAAAGCAATTGGATGCTGAGAAAACTGCTGCATTAGAAGGACTTATTGTAGCAGTAGAAAACACTACTTACACGAGACAAGAGGTGTTAGCCAGAATGGCTCAAGACATAAAGGCAGCTAATGAGCGACAAAGTCACCATAAGACAGTAAGTTCCCAACTTCATGTTAACATTGAAGAACAGGACGAAGCTTCGGCAACACAGTATTCTATACTTGAGCAAGAAGTATTCAAACTCAAAGCTCAACATGTGCAAGACATAGTAGTACTCCAAAAAGTAGTATCAGACCAAGCCAAAGCTCAGAAATCCTTCGGGAATACGCAGACCGCACAGATGGAACAGGTAATAAGCTTGTTAGGGAATCTCCAACCAACCCCAACAACCACAGTCCGTGCCCAACCAGCCCCAGCGGCTCCACAAGTAGCGGAAGCACCAGATAGAGCCCAGTACTAGATGCAGGAAAGGCATAGGCCAGCCCGGCAAGACAAGGGGAAACAACCGGAGGAACACCCCACAAACTAAAGGGATAATGGTGGTAACCAAGGACCACCAAGACTACCACCAGGTGGAAACGACCGTGACCCAAGTGACCACGACTCTAATGACAAGCATGGTGGGAACAGAGGAAATGGCGGACCATCCTGGAGACCAGAAAGTGGCAACACAAACGACCAACAAGTTGCAATGCTAGCTAAGGCAATAGGAATAGCCATTGCCCATAGTGGGAAAACACAAGCAGACGCACCCCTAAACTTCAAAAACTTCAAGCACCAGGACATTAAACTTTGGTTACTACAATGCGAGGACTACTTCCAAAGAAACCCCCACCAGTGGGAAACTGATAAGGAACGTATTAAGTACACCTTAGGAAGAATGGAAGGGGAAGACGTGTTGGCATTTGCCATAACCAATAGGAAGAAGATGACTGAAGAAATGGGCTACCTCAAGGTTGAGGGATACGAATATTGGGAAGCATTCAGGAATCAATGCGTCACCCATTTCACGCTTACCCATGAAGGAGAAAGAGGACTGGCACTAATGGAAAAGGTCCAGTATAAAAACAACATCGACAAATATCTCCTGGATATGGAAAGTTTAAACGCGCATGTCCACATGAATGGGATTGCATGGCGTCAAATGATTGAACGACGGCTCCCATGAGAAGCACTACGACGATTGTCCACCGAAGAATACGCTAGTGATAGCGAATGGATGGCGGCAATAAGAGAGGTCAACAGAAGAGAAGAGACTTTTTTAGAACAAGTCGTACTACGGGATGACCACCCTACCGTTACCATAGGCGATTTTGGTTGAAAGAGAAAAAGGGAGACAAAAGCTTCTAAACCAAAGAAGCAACGAAAAAACGTACACCGCAAAGGAAAAAGCAGAATACAAAGCCAAGAAGGCAGCGGAAAAGAAAAAACAAGGGAATAACTACTGGGAAGGAAAAAGTGGAACCTACAGATTGGAAAACGGCATATGGAGAAATTAAGGACCAGGTCATCAAGTTACAAAAAGACAACTAACAGTGTACCCGTTGTGGAATGAATAACCACAAATGGGCTGAATGCCAAAAATCGATCCAGATTTCAGCAATAGAATCCAAAAAGCCTTATCATAAAAAGGCCCCCCTACCCGAAATCGCGGCAATGGAAGTCCAGCCCAGCCAATCCTTTCCAATCAAGACAATCTGTGGCTCAAAGTCAGCAACCGAAAGAAGAAGAAGCACCCCATGTTAATCAGATAGAGCGACCAATGGCATGGGACTTCAGTGATATGGAGATAATTTAAGTTACTCACGGCACCGATGGCGACGGCCATCGGGTACTCGGAGGAAGCCTACTCTCCAAAATTGAAATCAAAAATCATAAGAGACTACATAAGTCGTAATCGGGCGCAACCCTGATGGCCGAAGAGAACAAACCGGAGCAACTAGGGGAAAGGATTAACTAGTACCCAGAAGAAGAAAAGAAGTTAGAATGACGGTAAGGGAAAAGTCCTTTAGTACCATCAGTCCAACGAAGAACCCCCAGAAAACATTTCAAACCAAAGGTGATTGAGAGAACAGGAATCCAAATTTTCAGAATAGCCCCGAAGTACATCCACCGAGACCTATGAGGTGAGTGGCAGGGCACTTGCGTCGAAGCATTACTATGTTGTCCAACCAATACATGGTCTCGCTAATTGTTTGGAATAATATACCGAGGATCCAGAATTACTTGCTGAGGTATTAACCAGCTTGAGACAATACTAAGACCAGTTGGATAACCAAGCTGGTAAATACACTGGCAGTCTGGAGGGTTATGTGAATTCTTCGGCAAGAAGTAAAGACCGCTAGTAGTGGGCCGCCCAGTAACCAAGCTATTGACATGCTTTAGTTTGTCTGAGGAGACTTTTAGAGTCGAAACTACGTGGGCATGGTAACAAATCCAAAATACCCACTCATAATCAGAATAACAAAATGAAAAAACATGACCACATTGCCAGAAGGCAAACGTCTACAGACTCATATTCCCAAACCAGCACATTACGAGTATCCGGAAGGACCTGCACACATTGAAATTAGTGGGAAACGACTACGCATACGAGTACTCTTAGACACAGGATCAAACATATTTTTGATCAACAAGGACTTAGTTGAGCATTTCAACATACCCTATGAAACTCGCCAAAACACGCTACCTATCTTAGCTTTCGATGGAAAAATCAACCTCTCCGGCGGCAGACACTTCACTCAACCTCTATTCCTAGAAATATGAAATAATGGTCACCACACTAATATCTCTGGCGAAGTAGGTGCCGCAGGCAAATATGATTTAATCATCCCATTTGGATGGTGGCATAAAAAACATCCGATTGCAAATATCGTAGACCTAAAGAAGTGGGCATTTAATGAGAACTGTTGTCAAGAACACGTCGAGGATTAAGGAATAGGAGGAATGTTTGAATGGGACGAAACCGTAACATATGATAATGAAGCCCAATATTGTGGAAGAATAAGACAGATGGACGATCCTAATCAAATACTTTTGGACACACTACCGCAACCGTATGAGAAATACAAAGTGCTAGTCCTTACTTCACCAGCAGAAACATTAGCAGGCTGACGAAAATTCGATCATGCGATTGATCTCAAACCAGGTGCTGAGCCACACAGAGGACCTTTCTACCCTATGTCGGCATATCAACTGGACTTGTTAGACAAGTACTTAAAGGAAATGCTATGACAAGGAAAGATCGTTCACAGCCAGTCACCAGCTGGGGCCCAATCCTATTTGTCCCAAAACCAGATGTGACATTACGACTATGTGTGGATTATCGCAACCTTAACAAACTAACAATCATAAATAAGTACCCCCTACCATTAATGGGAGAACTAAAAGATCGGGTGGCAGGAGCAAAAATATACACAAAACTGGATCTAAAAGACGGATACGATTTGTTAACAATACGGGAAGGGGATGAATGGAAAACGGCTTTTCGAACCAGATACGGGAATTTCGAATACAAGGTAATACCTTTTGGATTAGTCAACGCACCTACAACATTCCAAGCCATGATGAATAAAATCCTCTGAGAATTCCTTGATCATGGAGTGGTAGTTTACTTGGACGACATTCTCCTCTATTCCAAGAGGGTGGAAAAACATGAAGAATTAGTAAGAAAGGTCCTGGATAAGCTGCAGGAACACCGGTTGGCAATATCCATCACGAAATCAGTCTTTCACAAGGAATTAGTAGAATTCCTAGGATACGTTGTTACCACCAATGGCATCACAATGAGTGAACGAAAGGTGGAGTCAATTAGGAACTGGAAACCACCAAGGTCAGTTAAGGAAGTCTAAAGATTTATCGGCTTTGCCAACTTTTCTCGGCGATTCATCAAAGACTTCTCAAAAATCTGTAGACACATCACGGAAACACTAAAGAGAGAAAAAAGTAAATTCTTTTGGGGACCAAAACAGGATACCGCTTTTGAAGAGCTCAAAAAATGATTTGCCACGGCACCATTCTTGGAGCATTTCTACCCAGATCGAGAATCAGTAGTGGAAACAGACGCAAGCGACTTTGCACTTGGCTGCGTTTTGTCACAATTTAAGGAAAAAAAACTACATCCAGTAGCTTTCCATTCCAGAAAATTGAACTACGTGGAACGCAACTACATGATTCACGATAAGGAATTACTCGCCATCTTGGAAGCATTCAATGAATGGCGACATTACTTGGTAGGATCGGATAAACCAATAACCATTTATACTGACCATCAAAATTTGCAAAATTTCCTAACTACTAAGGTTTGGAGCCAGAGGCAGATAAGATGGGCCCAAAGACTGGCGGACTATAATTTCAAGATCATTTACCGACCTGGGAAGAGAGGAGGAAAGCCAGATGCACTAAGCCGACGGCCGGAGTACTGTCCTGAGGAGGGAGCTAAGCACAGCGAGCAGTCTATTTTAAAGTCCGAGCAGTTTGAATTAGCACTCATTTATGCTGAAGAAGAAGACGAAGAATACGTTTCAGGAGTCAAACAACCGAAGTGGGACATAATTAGGGTGAAACTACTCTCCGCAAAAGCTAAACTTCCAAGCAAAGGATCAAGGCTAGCAGTGGGCCACGACCTATCAGCAATTCAAGAATTCCCCATACCAGCTCAGAGTCAGGTATTGGCAGAAACTGAAATAGCGATCGGGCTACCAAAAGTCACCTATGCAAGAATTGCGCCGCGCAGTAGACTGGCCAGCAAAACAGGCATTGCAATAAATGGAGGTGTGGTTGACGCAGACTACACAGGAGAAGTAAAGGTCATTATGGTAAACCACAGTAGGGCTGATTGTCGGATTCAATCAGGTGACCGAATAGCGCAGCTCATAATAGAAACAATGGACATATCAGATAGCCTTCATGAGATGGAATGATCGGACAAAGGATTTGGAAGTTCTGATCTCTCCCCTAAGCGAACCATAGAGGTATTGGACTAGCCACCCATGGTATGTTTCCTACAAGCAGAAAAGAGAAACAACGAATACTTCGATATAGAAGACATGGGGAGTCACCCACGGTTAACGCAAGAACATGTCATAATGACAAACGCTATTCTATCCCCATTAGAAATGAAGACGTTTAACACAGACTTCATCATGGAGGTGTAGGCAGCAGGAGAAAAGGACAAGGAATGGGTTAGCAGACAGAAGGAATTGGACAGGTTGGAGGCCGAAGAGAAAGAACCACCCAAGAACTGGCATAGAAGACAGGGGTTACTCTACTACAAGAACCGCTTGTACATTCCTGACAACGAAGCTCTACAAACCTCAATCGTCAAAGGATGCCATGACTCACGAGTAGCGGGGCAATTCGGACAGGAAAAAACGATCGAAATTGTCACCCGAGACTTCTACAGGAAGGGACTCACGCCTTGGATTAACGACTATGTGAGGTCATGCGACGAATGTCAATATAATAACTTATCACGACATGCAAAGTACTGGTTACTACAACCACTACAAGTCCCTTTCGCCGCATGGACATCTATCTCCACGGACTTCATTACCCACCTACTGGAATCCCAGGGACCCACCCAGATCATTGTAGTAGTGGACCGATTCACCAAAATGGCCCACTTCATAGGCTTAGGAGAAAACGCAACGGCCAAAGACGTAGCAGATACCTTCTATGAGAAGTTTGGAAACCGCATGGGCTCCCTACCGAGATAATATGGGATATGGATGCTAAGTTCTTGGGGGAATTTTGGGAATCTTTGTGCAAATCCCTAGGCATAAATGCAAAATGTCAACAGCTTACCACCCCCAGTCTGATGGACAAACGGAAAGAACCAACCATACTTTGGAAGGTTAATTACACAACTTTGTCAACTACGATCAGAACGATTGGTATCAGCTGTTACCACTAGCGGAATATGTGTATAAGAACTCCACTACAACTGCCCACAGGTTATCTCCCTTCTACGCCCACTATGGGTTATACCCGCAAACGGAATGGATGAAGGAACGGGAAGCTCGGAACCCAGGTGCAGGACTCCACGCAAACTGGATGCAGAATATACACCAACAAGCCAAAACAGCACTAGAGAAAACGCGCGAAGATATTGGTAGATATTATGACTGCAAAGCTGAAAAACGATAGGACATTAAAGTGGGGGACATAGTAATGCTATACACAAAAAACATACAGACTAAGTAACCAACGAAGAAACTAAGCCCGAAACTTAATGGACCATTCAAAGTGTTGGAAGTTAAAAAGAGCAACTGAGCCTTCAAAATCGAAAAATCTCCCCACGGTGGAAAATACATCCCATATTCCGTATATCGTTACTGGAACCATACGGAACCTCAATACGGGATGCAAGGGAACAACAACCTAGAGATCCCAAGAATGTTGAGGGAGATCTCGAATGGGAAGTGGAAAGAATAGGTAAACGTGAGGTAATCAGTTACACTAGGAAAGTTGCAAGATGAAACCGAACGTTCAAGAAACTTCGGTATTTTGTAAAATGGAAGGGATATGTGGAGGATGAGAATACTTGGGAACCCCTGGATGGGTTAACCAACGCTCGGGAGATGGTAGAAAGGTTTCATAGGCAGAACCACGATATGCCGGGACTGGCCGAAGTTGAATGAATTAGGAAAGGTTTTCCTCATATGGACAAGCAAACGCATGAGGTTTTTTACCCTACTACTTCGAGTTCAAAAAAGAAGTTAGAATAAAAATTGGATCTAGTTATAAATAAAGGTATTCGAGGTGAAACCTTAAAGGAGGGAGCTCATGTTAGGCACATTGGAAACCCATGCATGAAATACTGGAATCCAGCGCAGAGACCTCTGAGCACACAGACCCCTGCGCACAGACCTCAAAAATACGGCCATCATACCCATACAGTCCCGACATTGGCTAAATGGTGTAATTATAGGTATTATATCCAAAGGTCACATGTTCAACCTGCACTGCCGTCATAGTTATTATTAGTATGTCATGGTTGCAAATCAGTCTCTGTATCATGATACAAGAGATGCGACTGAGAGGTTTTCGCTAATTTCTAGATAAGAGCTGACGCTCTATGAGTACGAAGTCAAACTGCGAAGTTTAATCGCTTGGAGGAGAAGTTATGGTGCTGCAAAGTTAACCTGACCCACATATGTACTTAGCTTCGTAAGGACTAAGCATATGATTACCCGGCATGAGAAATCTTGATCAGAACATGACCGGAAGGAATGACTGGTATGATAGCGAGCCAGGCTGCATATGCAGACTAAGTTCATACAGCGCAAAGATCGAATGCAAGTAATTGGAAAGGTCAATTAACTTAGTCAAGAATATAGCTGAACTGGTGTGCGAGTCTTCGGGGTCAAAGGATATCCGCACATTCTAAAATCAAGAAGAAGTCTAGAAGGTACTTTCCTAGTATAGGAGTAAGAAATACTCTCGGAAATACTATAAGTAGACAGGGTCTCGCCGGATAGTTAGAAGTATTATCAAGCACCAGAGAAGAGATCTTATCAATATAAAAAGTTATCACGCTACACATCCTTATCTCACTAGATCATCTTTTTATTACCTCAATTACTTCTCACGAGAAGATAGTTACCCACGCGCCTTCTTAGACACATCTTCAAATACACATACCCAGGCTGAGTCCAATATTCTAGTCCCACTATCGGCTACCCCTAACAGTAAGGAGAGGCTGCCGGAGGGACATGGTGGGTGGCTGTAACTGAGCCGCTGGACGAAATGACGAGACAAGGAGGGGGGAGTGGAAGGCAAACAACTGGCTAGAAACAACCAAGACAACAGGCCATGCCCGAATGTTTTCCGACCGAGAGAACCATAGCGCCTACCACGAAGTTACTGACTGAAGCTTTCCCCCGTGAGCGACAAGTTAAAGAACCAGGGGCATACTTTCACTGAAATCCAGACACCGTAACGTCGACCGTAAACTTAGAAAGAAGCAATGCCAACAGGGGACGACTGCTAAGCGAGGCTCTCGACTGTGGGACACGGAGAGAAGATAAGAAGAGCCCTCAAACCACTCTTAGAACCACACTTTCTCAAGGCAAGGCCATCAAAGGAGCAGAAGAGGCAGAGTGTCATCACCCTCGTAGGCAGTAGGTCTACCAAGCAAGTGGAGAGAGAGGTGGATGGAGTTGACGATAATTTCTCATTGTGTTGAGATTTCAATTGCCGGAGGTGGAAAAGAGATTGTTCATGGCTAACTATCCAGCAGTTTTTTTTTTTATTGTTTTTTTTTTCTCTCAACTTTTATTTCATATTAGGCTTACAGTACAAGACTAGCTACAGGACGAAAAGAGTATGCAGCTATAGCTATGACCCCAAATACCCAGTGTATTCTACATCAGTCCATCCCGATCCTCCTCCTGCTAAAAACCCTCTGACACTGCCTGACAGGAGCGGAAACCCACATACAAGTCCGGTACTATAGGTAGAAACTACAAAAGACTATCACGTGCCTGAGCTCCAACAAACCCTCCACAGACAAGAAGAATTTAAGAAACCAAACGACAGTGAAACCCTAAACGAGAAACCCAAAAGCATACTACTGTCCCCCCCAGCATATCACATCAGCTTTCCCCACGAAGGGGCCGTGCACAACCTCAAAGCCATAATACGTATGGAGCGGAAGCGGCGGGCCATAGACAAACTGTGAGCTAACTAACTATCCGGCGGTCACTACCCTTTTATACCGGCGTTCCCCCCACAACACTAACCTTAGTGACTCATACCCTTGAGTCACACGACCTCATGACTTTTAGCCAGTCATGTCCAAAATCCATCAGCTGACTTTTAATCAGTCAACCGCGCAATGTACCTAAACCAATCATAATCCAAATAACAAGTCATGTCTGCAACTCTCATTACATGCATGAAACTCATGACTGGTAAATGTGAGTCATGTGCAAAAGTCATACATCATATGACCACAATCCTGAGTCATGTAATACCAGTAACCCATAACATGATAACGATGACATCGCAAGTGCGAGTCATGTGAAACAATTCACAAACCTATGACTCATAACCATTAGTCATGTGAAACTGTATTCCTTGCTTAGTCAGATTTCTGACACATTTGCACTATTTTCATGGTCTTGTCCTCACTATTTTACACTTGGGTGGAACTCTGTACTAGTGACTATCTTAAAGAATATCTCTGGCTACAGACATACCATCGCCAAGCAGATACCACAGTTAGATTCCCCTGATCGAGAGCATTCTTTGGAGCTTTTCAACGTCCCACTAGGATCATTTCTTGCTCCGCTATCTATTAATAATATATATAGTATATTGTAGTACTAGTAACTTAGTTTACAGGAAGGTTTAGATAAATAAAATTATACATGCCTATAAAATATGCTACTAGCCTAAATAGAAAATTTGGACTCAGAACTGTGACCTGAAACATGTCTCACTAGAGCCTTACATAGGTCAAGGAATGTTTCTTGTATTTTTCAGGTGTTTTTCTGGCATTTTCTGGTATTTTTCTGGTATTTTTCAATAATGGAATTTGTCCCCCTGAGTGACCCTGGGAACTTACTGTTGTCCCAAATTAGACTCTAAACAGCTCACATAGCTAGTACTACTATTGCACCTCAACTTAGCTAGTCTTACCTAACCCTCCTACTCTACTCCAGACATTAGCAAAAAGACAATTTATGTTCTGCGAACTCTATCTGCGCCCAGACACATGATGTCCAACCGGCTGCCCCCAGACACCTAGTACGTCCTGATTCTTCTTTTCTTACCCAATCGCCCCTACTGCCTTCCAACGCCAATTTCCTTTCTCCAAACACTCCTTAGGCTGTGCTCCAGACCCCTCCCACCTACCTACCTCTTCCCCTGCCCACTTCTTACCATCAGGCCTCGTGGCCCTTGCCCTGCATGCCCACCGCCCATTCTTTGTCTCTGATCCTGCCGTCGGGAGCCAACAATATTCACCCGCTGGCCTCACAATACTTCACGTTCATCCAAGTTCCCGGCATGAAGAAGCCCACCAAAGGTAGGCTCCTGGACTCTGAATTCCAACACCGGGATCCCCCACTGTGTTCACATTCTTCATGCCGGGAACCTTTATTTTTCCGGCCAACTGCGTCCGCTGATCTCGGGCTGATTTCCACCATTTTTCATATTCTAACCCATCCTCCGCCGCCTATCCCCAACAAAAAGACAATTGACATCTGGCAAATCAGACTCACCCTGGACGCCTGGTGCGTCTGGATTCTCGTTTTGTTACCCAATTGCGCCCTCTACCTTGCAACCCCAATTTCCTTTCTCCAAAACCTCCATACGCTGTACTCCAGACCCCCACCCACCTACATACCTCTCCCACCTGCCGTCTGTTTTCTATCACGCCGGGCCGCTCCTTCACACCTACCTCTCCATTCTTTGTCCTAGATCCTGCCATCGCGCGCCGACTTGATTCACCTGCTGGCTTCCCGATACATCACGTCCAGCAAACTCCCTGGGATGAAGAAGCTGAATACAGGTGGGCTCCTGGACTCTGAATTCTGACTCAAGGATCACCCACTCTGTTCGTATTCTTCATGCAAGAGTCCTTTATTTTTCGATCCGACTGCGTTAGTGGGCTGATCTCCACCATTCAAAGTTTACGAACCCATCCTCGGCCACTTCTCCCCGACTGTGTTGTCTCTATCCGGATCCAGGCAGGCATGTCCGTTGAATCTATAGTTCTTTGTTCTTAATATATGTGGTTTCTATATCTATCTTCTAACTAAATATGTTTATAAAAAGTTTCAATATTTGTCATTAAATGTCTGCAAATAAATCCGGTGATTTACTAGCCATTGTGCATACCTATAAGGAACCACATGTGCCTGCCCAACCACAACTCAAATATTGATTAACCTCATATTCGGACCATGGCACCACTGGCAGACTCGTATATGCCCACTTGACCCGTGAAATCAGCCACTGTTTACCAGATCTGCTACTTGAACAAATGCTAGCCGACTCTCAACTCCAGTCCGCATATTTCGTATCTCAAAAAGCCCTACCCAGCATGCCACGGCCCATCCACGAAGTTCACCATACATATCCGGTCTGCCAGTCATTATCCATATTCAATCTTTTCTGGCACCAGAGTTTCGGAATGACTTCTTTCCTGCACAGTGCGCAAGATAAACCTGGAAGATATTAGTTTCTTGAAAGTCTGGAACAAGAATTTCGAGCTGCGTGAATAGCTCAGCTGGACAGAATTTCAGTTGGCTGGGGTCAACTGGGAGCTGCCATTCATCAGTCACGCCCTGGTGGATATAGTTAACCAATTCCACAGCTAAGTCGTCATAGGGAATCTCCAATTCAAGGCAAATATCGAAAACTGTGCCGACATTCAGGGTCCGCCCTTTCAGGACTCGCCGTGAAATCCGGTAGGGCAGGCAGGTCTCTACACCTATCCATGAACTAGAAACGCTGATGTTGCCAGTTCCAACCACATCGCCCACCGTCGGTAATACCTCTATTGTCAATAATCTCATTCCAATAGCATGTTGCCAGCTTTATTGTGCCCAGATCTGTCATACCGCTTTATTTTGATTTGACCTGCAGTACCATTCCTTGATCTTATCTTTATGTGCCAGCTCGCCGATATCTGTGGAATACATTGGAGCAGACCCAAAACATCACACATGTTGTACAAAGTGACTTAGGTAATACATCATAATAAAATTGAAGTGGTTTTCCCCCTGTATCAATTCTGCCAATTGATTGGCCCTGTCAATCTGGGCTTCACCCAGTGGCCAACGCCTTTGGGCGGCAGATCCAGTGCCGACCCTTGTTTTGTGCTCATTGGCAATCTGTTGCCTCAATTCCTGATCCTGATGTGCAGCCTGTACGCATACAGCCTTAGTTGTACAGAACACGAGAAAAATGTCCATTGTTTTGTAAACGGTCAGCAGATACAGTTCCATGTCACGGAGCTTCTCTGGCGTATGACTGTGATACTGAGTTATCAGGGTGAAATCAATCAGTAAGCAGACGCACTGTAATGCCCGCTTGAAAGGTAGTTGGTGAGAACTATCTGGATTTAGCAATGCGGATGCCAATACGGCGGACATGCAGCGGCTAAGATTTCACATTTCCTTGCCTTCCTACTGCGTGACTTCTCGATAAGCCTTTTTTGGTGTACAGAAACCGGAAAAAGGCAGCAATTCTTTCCGGATATCATCGAATATGTGCTGCTATTTATCCTTTTTTAGGAATCCTTCTACCCATTTTATCATATGCTTAAAAAGTCTGAGATATATGTTGTGTAAAAACTCTGGTTTCAGAAGGTTAGCGGGGTTTACTTGATAGAGTTCAGAGAATACATTGCGGTCTATTTTCACCCCAATTTGATGAAAATAGTCCACGATATGGGTGGCTTGAGTTTGTTTGTACTCCCTTGTCTTTCGCGCATATTCGGCATAGTCCCTTGGCTTGTATGTGTTTTGTGGATCCTGACCAAGTTCTGTCAACAGATCTTCACACTGCGGGCAGCAATTACTGGTTATTCCATGCAATATGGTATGCTCAACATGGTCGGCAATCCAGGCTGATGAGATTAGAAAACATAGGCACAGTTTTCCATATGCGCAGTCAATGACCACACCGTCTTCGGCAATCTCCTGCAATGGGGCCTGAATGATATCGAACAGAACCTGCAGAGCATCAGCATTCATCTGCTGCTGGGTTTCGTTGGCGCAGACTAATTCATGACTGAGTCTTGGTGGCAGAGGTAGCAAAGCAAGTAGTAGGATTGGCATCTTTGTTGGGCTGTTTCGTGTCTGAGAAAGGATATTGCCAATCATTACACATACCGGCCACGCTTTCTTATCTCCCAAGAGGTTTGTGACGTGAATCTAGTCAGACAATCCGATAACAGGGACTACAGTTGAGGATGCGAGGAGTGCTTCCTATTAATAGATCTTATTACTATACAGGTAAGTGATCCCGGACTTATCATACCTAAGTTTCCCACCACCAATCTGCTGCTTGCATCTTAGAGTATAATCGATGACCACTTGAATCATATTCGTGTATTTGCGCATAAACCATATCTCCTCTCTAAGTCACCTGCCGAATGAGGTAGCGAACACAGGATACCATCTTTCAGTAGTAGACTGTGGTTAAATGTTGCCCGCTCTCTAGCGCTGCCTCGGTTCATGACAAATAATATCCGAATGGGTTCAGAGTTTCAAGTTGCTTTTCCATTGTGTAGGCGGACCGAAATGATCCGCGTTCCATACCACCCAAGCTTTTGCCAAAGTACTCGTCAATCTGCGTCTTTGGTACCTTGCTCTGTACAAACCAGCTAGCCAAATTGACGTCATGCTCGGTACACAATGGGGCCCTAGGCTCATAGAGCATGGCCTGGTTAAGTTCCTGATATCCAGTAACATCACCAATTGGTCAGCCAGCACCCTTGATTGTTTGCTGACTACATGGGATCGACTTATCTGGCTATCGGGAAACCTCCTCTGAGTCCGAATCATGTTCTATATCACTACCGGTCTCCTGTTCGCTTCCTGAATTAAGGACTAAAATTGCTGGGTCAACCTCATAGTCAGAATTTCCCCGGCACTCTGCAAATCCATCCGCATCACTGGTGATGCGTTGGTTGACTCCTTCATCCTGTATAATTGATCTCCACACGGATGGGGTTCCTGGCCCAGAGCCCGCGACCTCAATGTGGAAAAGTATAATATCATGATGTATTATCTGAACATGTTTTTCATAGACAGAAGCATACTGATAACACCGACAATAATAAGGGCACTTTGTGGCCATCCTCCTCATGTTTGCCTTTTCTGTTCTGTTTCTGTTTCAAGGTGCTAGTATCCAGTAGTGTATCGGCTGCGGGGGCAGATGAATATTGTCTTGAAAGCTGATATCCGATGGCTTTCAAACTTGAAAATAATACACAGCAGAGTCCTGCTGGTTGTCGGGAGGATCAAGTAGTTGTGGTTTAATCTTTTTAAGTTATGTCTTCGTGCTCTTCTGAACAAGGATCTTGGCGGACCCCTGCGGCCCTTCTGCGGCTCAATAGTCTATTTCAAGCTTAGATAACCTTCCTGAAGCAAGCTCATGTTCATCCTAAACCCTTCCTTGTTTGTACAGCTTACAAGTGTTTACCTGATGAAAGCTGTCTGTGGCCTTTATAAACAATGCCTTTCCTCCTTCCTTCCTTCGGAGGATTCGACAACGTGGATGCTTCCATTCACACAACTCGCCTAGGATCCCTGGGGGTCACCTTGTACCTGCCGCGCTGGGTTAGGTCTTTTTTAACCGGCCAGATCTGTTGGCTACTGTTCCAAGGCTCGCCACGCACCACCCTCCCTGTCTCTGTCGGTACACCACAAGGGTCGCCACTCTCTCCCCTTCTGTTTGTCATGTACATATTCCCACTTCACCAAACGATCCCGCATGGTTTAGTACTCTCATATGTGGACGACTTCGTGGAAACTGTCTCCTCCCAATCAAACAAGCAAAACCTCTCCTTCCTTAAGGGGTACTACAGCACCCTGACAAAACATGGCGCGAAGATCAGTGTTCCCTTCTCTGTCCCCAAAACTGAACTAATCCACTGGCGAACCCCTCTACAGTGAGGACCTACCACAGTAAATCCCATCCACCAAGATGGGCACTCTTTCAGCCCTCCCTCGTCGCTCAGCTGGCTAGGCTACTTGTTCACGCCCTCGCTCTCTACTTTGCCACACTTGACCAAAAAGCTGGCCCTAGCTAAAGGGGCCTTCACTACAATTCGCTCCCTAAGCTCCCCGAGGAGAGGTAACCTTGCCTTTCTCTGCCACCGCTTTGCAATTGCCGTTATTCACCCCTTCATGCTATACGACACCTACCTGTTTGTGCCTAACACGACAATGACCGACAAGATGGAGGTCCCCTGGCGAAAGGAATAAAGGAGGGTCAGCTCATGTGTTTCTTCCTCCCCTACCGGCATTCTCTCCTTTGAATCCTGCCTCCCGCCGGTCAGCCTCCAGGCAGCTCACCTGCGACCCCTGGCTGGCCTTTGACTTTCCTGACTCCTATCCATTGCCAACCCAGCCGAGGCCAGGCTTCACCCCTCCCACCCCGGACACGATAACTGGCGCACCCCCGACTCAGCTCAGCTACACGCCACACAGCTCGACCCCAACTATCTCCCCCTTCTCTGGTCCACTCCCCACTCCTGGTGTAGGAGACACCTCCCTCTTGACTCGATCATCCATGGCACCTATCAGGCCCTTGGCCACCTCCTTTCTTTCCCACCATCAAGGCTGAGCTCCACACCTCAGACAGAGTGCTCCCGGACCTCCTCCCCATGTCGAGGGCCTATAGACACATCAAGATCACCCTCAGACACCTCCTCCTCTCCCAATGGGCCGAGGACCTTTCCCACCCACACTACTACGTGTTCCCACCTTCACTCTCCCCGCACCCCCTCATGGGCCTCCCCCGGTTTACCGCTGGGAAGATCCACCAGATGATGGCAGGCAAAAGTTACCTTGCAGGACACCCGTCCTGGTTTAACCACGAAATCTCATCTGAATGTCCGCAATGTCACAACGGCACACAGGACTTACACCATGCCATCCTTGCCTGCAACGATACGAGCGAACCCAGGACTATCTTCCTCCTGAGAGACCTGTTCTTGGAACCCTCCTCCCCCATGTGAGGCTTGCCCTCTCTCCTTAAAGGCCTCTCTAACTCCATACGGGCCACTGCCACTGGCATTCTGCCTGACATGCCCTCTTACCCGGTTCAACCGCCTCCTGCCCCACCAACTGCCACCCCAATCACCCCTCACAGGAGCGGGCCTCAACCCACTCGTCTCTCTATGGCTAACCTCCTGGAAGGGATTCCCGACCCAAGAACGCGAGCGCTTATGATCTGCAACGCTCATGCCTCCTCATAGTAATCTAAATTGAGATTTTTCTTTTATTTGTTTTCCTTGGCTGTACTAAGCGTTTTAGTTTGGTTATCTAAACTTGGTTTTTGCTGAGATATCGAGTGTGCATACATTTGTGCGCGTTGAAGGATTAGTTTTTGCTTGGTGTTTTGTTTGTTTTGGTTTAGGTTTTGATTGTGGGTTTTGTTTTGGCCATATCTGACGATGCATGTCATTTCTTGTAACTTAAAACAATGAATATATGAGATAAAAAAAAAAAAAAAAAAAAAATCTGCTTACTTCCTTCCCTCTCTCCACCACTTCTCATCAAACACAAACTGACCTGAACTCTTCTCACCTGCGTTTCCCATCCACTTTCAGCTGGTCAGCCTCTAGTACCAGTTCTCACTCGAGTGTACTGAGAACTCTATTCATCAGTGTGGTACTATATACTCTATGGATTCTCTATCTATTTTGACAAAACAGCTAATCTGTATAATCTTAGCCCCTGTATGTATTGCGCGAAAGACTCATCTGACCCCCGACATATCCATCTGCTCTCTCACTTTCTCATATGTGTGTAGTATCAAGAGTCTATCATTATCTTTTGATATTTGTCACGCAGAATTTTGTTCCAAAACTCGCCACTGCAGATATAATCTGCCCGGCAAAAGCCGCGATAAACCCTCTCTTCCCTTATGCCCACATCAAAGGCCGGACTTACTTGCCCTAGAATAAAGGGCCATGAAGGCGACGGGGACATTGCCTAGTTCAAACACATCTGTCACTTCCCAGATCCCAGTACTACAAGTCCTGAGTAGAAAACTTGGCAGGACACCATCAAGAGGAGAATGGAGCAGAATCACATCCGCAGCTTGAACTAGTCACCTCTGACCAGTTGGCGGCCATCCAAGCATATGTCCTAACGGTTGAACCCTTGGCCAGCAATGGTAGAGCTGCCCTCTAGCAGCCAAACTCAAATGCCGGCATGCGTTTCACTAAATGTCTTGATGATCTGCTTAAAGATATAGCGAGAAAGTATTCAAAAAGGGTGTGTAGCTTGGGTGTGGCCATTCCTCTGGCTGTCCCTGCTGCTCGTGCAGTGGCCGCAAATGATCGTAAGTTCTGTCCTCTGTTGTCCGTATTAATCTACATGTCAATTTCCTAATATGACATCCTAGGTTTTGCTGGCCCAGGTAGCATCCGCGTCTGGATAGAACGGCCTTCTACTTATCGCAGAGACAACCCACTCCCCCGTGGGCTGGAGCATGTCCTATGAAAGACACATCCGGTCTTGGTCTGAGTGGAGAAAACCGAACCCACTCTCAAGAGCTTGCATACAGAACTCGATAGCTGTTTTGCCCCTGGTATCGGCTATCGTCACCTGGTTGGTGCCACCAGATATGGCACCCTTTTGCCACTTGACTTCCCAGAGGACCCCCTGCTACTATCTGAAATCCTTGTCCTACATGATGATACGCAGATCCGCATGTGGTGGGGACAATGTCCGCCATCTGAACCAATGGACATGCATTTTTGAAGGCATTGCAGCAAGGATCAAGAGCCCAGAACCCTGCTCCTTTTAGTCTATGGTTATACGGACCGGAAGATTAGGGATAGTCCTGCCATTGGCGACGGGGCCGACGAGCCGAGATCTGAGCAGGATGCTTCGCTGGAGTCCGACAGTGCTGATGACAATGATGCCAGCCAGAATCCTCTGCCATGGCGGCAAGGCAGCAGGCATACCGTGTGATAATATCAACCCCGACAGGAAAGCAGGGGCTGCGCCGTCTGCTGAAATCAACCACTGCTGCAAAGCAGAGGCCGCGCCATGTAGCTACATCAACCCCTACTCGGGCGAAGGCAATATAGACTGGGCGAAACCAAGGGTTGTTAAACAGAGCTGCGGACTCTTCACTGGATTTTGCTGAAAAAGTAGTCTGTAATCCGTCTGTAGATCAAGAGCATGACTTGGAGGTAATACCACTTGTTGCTCAACGTATTTCTCATTCTTTCCCACTACCTGAAGGCCGTGTCCTGAGGTCCGGCAGACAAATACCGGCCCTTGTGAGGTACCAGGCTGATAGAAAAAAGTACTTGTTAGGGCACCAATCAATTCCTCGAGCAAGCGCAATTGGGCAGCTATGACCGACAATCAGGACTCCGAGCCGCCAGCTAACCCTCACGAACTGCCAAGAAAGATAGTTCGCACGAATAAAACACCAACAGGCTGGATCACAAAATCCGGGGCCAGTAATCCTGCTGTAGCATTAGTGCAAGAACCATTTCGTAATGCTAGTACGCCAGTTGGCCCCCTGCCGTCTATGGGTACTTCCCAAGTTGCCGCTGAAGACATCGTGATAGAGTTAGGACGGTCCGCTGAGCAGCTCTCGCCAGATCCTTCAGGAGCGGAGACTGCTAGCCCCACACCTTCTACTAGCCCTCCCCAAGATACCACTGTGGACATCGTGGGTGATTTAAGATGTTCCGCTGAGCACCTCCTGATGGTTGCTTCTGGAGGCCAGGCTGCCTTCCCTGAGAGTCAGGCGGAATCAAGTATTGGCAGGTAGGTTTCAAGTGCGGTTATCCAAGTCAAGTTCTTCTACATTCGAATCAAAAAGTCTCGTGGGGAAGCTGTTCTCCTTCGCAACCTATCTTATCTAGCCAGCAATCCTGCTCCGCAGTGACAGAATATATCTAATTCTAATGAGTGTAGTAGCAGACCCGAATCGCCAAAGCAGACCTGAACTGGGTGGCCCAGGCCCGACCCAAAGTGTCCAAGCAGATGATAGCTGTTCTCCTTTTTTCTTCTTGTTCCTTTTTCATTTTCCTTTTCCTTTCAGAGGGCTTTCATGTTGAGGGGCTTTTTATATGGTATGGCATCTTGATTCTGTTTTTTCAGTGTTCTATATTCTTTTTTTATACTCATTCCTTGCTTTCATTATTCTGCCTACTCCTGCTGGCCATTTTTTGTCTGCGGTCTATGTTTGCGCTTCTAACATAATGTGCACTTAGCTTTACCCTATACCATCCTAGATTAGGGTTCCCAGCACCGACCCGTATCCCTGCCCCATCCGTTAGAGTTCGCTTGGCAATTGTACTTGAATTAGATTTAGTCCCCGTTTGATAATAGAAAGGTGAAATTAGCCCTATGAGCGGCACCTCCAAGACTGCTCTGCCGCTTCTCTTTAGCAGCAGTGGTGAGAAATGCTGTTCATATTCAAAATACCTGTATATAAGATGTCTTAAATGAAGTTACAGGTTATAAACATGCCGGCCTCTTAAGAAAGCGACTCAGCCTTTGCTGTTAGCTACAATCAGTAACTCCCCAAAACCACCTTGATTGCCTGCTGGTTTGCATTTCCTGACCCAATCTACATTTTCTTACAATAACCATATATTGAATTGAACCTATCATTACAACTAATATCTCAAGGCCGCAGCTACGACCTACCGCCGACATATCACGTCAAGCCCTGCGGGAAGCCCAGAGGCAGAGGGTGGTTCGCGAAGGATGTATCCGGAAAAAAACATCCCAAGAGCCTCTAGCTCATCGGCCCTTCTCGCTCTCAGAGACTAGCAGTTTGCTTTCCCGGCGTCAAACATCCACATCGGGCCAGCACCCAATTTCAACACAGCTTCATGTAGGACAGGCTAGTCATCCCCAGCCCGGATGGCAGGATCTGGCGGAGAACAGTATGGATTCACAGGATGGAGATTGTGATGACAATGGTTCGAATGAGGTGAGTATGGAGGACTTGATTGGATCAGACGAGAAGGACGACCTAGGGGATTATAGAGTACAGAGACCCAGAACAACAGAGTATGAGTTTGTTGAATCCCAACCCTTTATGTTGGGTCTCTCAGCCACCCCTACTGACATACGGATTGAATTGCCAGGACTGATAACACCTGCTCCCCGCGTCAGCAGCACGCATTTTACTGTTCTGTATACCAGGTCGTCTAGAGATCACTCGCCCACCGGATCAAATATTTTCCCAACTCCAGCAGGCCCCTTCCGAGTGGCACTACGCGATGAATAGCCCCGGAGTTCTCAGTTGACCTGAAGCCGACGAAATATTGCTGTTGGAATTGAGCTCAAAATTCAGAGCAAGGCAAAAGAGCTAATGTGAGATTAGGTACTTTTTGTTGATCCATTCCTGGATCCAATGAGACTGACAGACCAGGTTCATCAATTCTGGAGCGATGCCTGGCCTAAATTGGATTTGCTAGACTTTCCTGACGCTACCACATACTCGAGTAATCAGGCAAGTCCCCTAGAAATACTCTACCCTTATGTAGTAAACAGGACCGAATACTGAACCCAGCGGACTGTGTTGGGACAGATGTGGGATAAGCACAGTTCCAGCAGATCTCAGTATCTGCATTGTACAAAGAAGGTGGTCTGAGTGCTCTGCAAACTTGACACTGAGGACCAGGCAGCCTGTGCACGAAGGGTACAATATTTTCTGAAGGTGGATAGCTTTAATTGTTGCCCTAATGGTTATGAGGTAACTTTTTCTGTTTCCTTTTTCAACATGATTTCAGTCTACAGTCAACCTGAAGGAGTAAACAGGATTTTCAACTTGAGTTCCTCGCACCTCAGATCCCGGATGTGATATTCGCCCAGTTTTATAGCGGTAAAAAAAGGGGAAGCAGAATAGATCATGAGTATTTGGAGAAGATAAATGGCCCGTTCCGGTGCCTGACTACAGCCATATTATATCATGCGCTGCGGTGCTGGCTGACTGGGGTCTCTACCGATAAGGTTAACTTCACATGTGCTAATTCGCAAGGTAACCCCCTGGCATTATTAGTCCCTTGAGGAAATCTAGTTGTAGGCTAAACAGGATGGAGAAGTAACAGGGCTTTTTAAAAGTCGGTTGGACACTGGGGAGAAGAGTAGAGAATTCCAGACTAGAATTTTCAGGCGTATTCGGCAGACGCTGGAGGGAATAATTGCTAAGTAGTGCAACAACCCTGTAGAGAGTACAACGGAATATTCAGACAATCCGGAGGCATTAAGGCTTGAATTTGAGATGGCTCCGGAAGAGGCAGACTCCCAATTTCTACATAATCCATCGGCCAGTCAAGGCATAAGCGGTCAGGCGAACTAGCAGGCCCAGCTCTGGCCCACCCAATAGGGTTGTTTTATAGATAGTGATAATAGAAATAATTTTACTATGGATTCAAAATGTCAATGTGTTCAGGATTACAAGTAGTGGGTGAGGGCGTAGTGACCCAAGAAAGAATATGAATGAATCAGGCCAACCCAGAAGAGAATGACTGAAAAACCAAGTTCTAGATACCCTAGGAAGACATGAGATACACTTCCGGGGGCAGAGAGAGGTATTAGTAGCCAGTAATACATTGGGGAGACTCCGGACAAAGAGCTATATTATCAAGGGGTAGGTGGAAGGCACTTTACAGAGAGCGGAAGATCTGGCGGCACCAATAAACTCTTTTGGCGGAAGGTGAAACGTACCAAAGGTGCTAGACAGAATGTAAAATATACTAAAGGCGTTGGGCGGATGAGGCTTAGGGATCGGAATGTGTAGGGCATATCAGAAGTAGCTGTGATGGAATTTGGTAAAGGAATGATAGAGTAAGCTGGATGGCGTAAGAAAGGGGAGCTGACTGCAGCCAAATCCGCAACAAAAAGAGAACAAAAGCGGGGGGGGCCGGATGGAGAAAGGCCGGAGGTGAGCAGGAATCTAAATGCATTGGGAAGGTGTAGGGTGCTAGGGAGCGGGCGTCTGGGGTGTCAGGAAGGGGAGCAGAGAGCGGATAAATTCTGAGCAATATAAAAAACCAATGGGGGGGAGCCGGATGGAGAAAGGCTAGGGGTGAGCGGGATTGGGGAGATGTAAAGGGTTAAAGAATGATGTAGGGCGCCAGGCAATGGGCGTCGGAGGGGGTCTGTTGTGTCCCGATAAGGAAGGTTTGCGTCTGGTGCGAGCGGAAGTGAAGAGTCTGCATCCGGATGAAATGAGTGCAGGACGGCCCATCCAGAATGTCGATTTGCATTGGCAGCGCCTGGTGCACTGGAGGCAACTGGTGCACCAGGCGCAAAGGATAATTTTTGCTGCTGTAGCCCCTCAAGATCAGAAGAGGGAAACCACCATACATGAAATCAGGAAACAACAGGAAAACCTCTTGCCGTAAACTCCAACCCCAACCAAGGAAATAATCGGGTGTCCAACAGAGGAGAACCTCAACATAATAGAACAATCTTAAACAACAGAATAAGCGACCTGGCTGAGAGGCCCCCTTATACCCGAATATAGATAATGGCAGACATTACAGTCAGCCAAGAATCCAACATCAACTAAGGAGTCTGTGCAATACTATAATCAAGCCTAGCCAAGTGTTGCACACTGTGAAGGAGGCTGCAGGGAAGGAGTGAAGGTAGGCGGTAAGGGGCCAACTAGGGGGTGTCCTAGCTATAATAGAGCAACCAGATGAGACTGAGAAAGGAGTAGGAAGAGTAGCCAACTTCCTAGAAACGGGCGACTAGCAGGCCATAACCAAACATCTTCCAAAGCTAAGACAAAAGACGAGACTGAGATGTTACTGAGCGAAGCTTTCCCCATCAAGGGTACAGGCGCTCAAGGCAAACAAGTACTTCCATAAGTAGTCGGAACACCACGGTGCCGACTATAAACTTCGAAAGAAAGGTGGCCAACCATGCAAAATGCTGAGTGAGGCACCAAGTAACAGTGGAAGGGAGAGGGGACGTGAAGGCATTAGCCCCGGGATTAAGTCTGCCCAGTGACAAGACCATCAGAAGGAACAAGAGGCGGGGAGGCGATAACCAGACCCTCCTAGGCAAAAGAGCCATCAAAAATAAGGGGCCAGGAGGGGGTGGTGCATCCCACAATGATTCTCATGGTGTGAGATTTGAATCGCCGAAGGTGTAGAAGAGATGGTTTAAGCCTAACTACGTGCTGGTTTTTCTTTTTTTTTATTTTTATTTTTATTTTTTTATATCAACTTGCATTTGTTTACAACTACCGGGTACAAAACAGGCATGCATCATCAGATATGGCCAAGAAAAAACCCCAATCCAACCTGGCGGCAGTGGAAAAAGCCATCATCCCAAGACCCTCTGGTATGGGCCCAACCGCACGATCTCGCAGACAAGAGAGGAAAACAAAATCGGCTGGCCGAAGCGGACGAAAAAGTAAATCCCCAAAACCCTAAAAGCAGGAAACAACAGGAAAACCACTCGCCATGAACTCCTGCCCCCTGACAAAAAGAACACTACCTACGTAGCGAAACAAGGAACGAAACGTCTAACCAATACAAATGAAAGGAAAGACAAACAAGAGCAACCCATGAGAAAGTAAACCCTATCATCACAGAAGGGGGGCGGCCATCACCCTTGTAGCGGATTCGAGGGGCAATCTTAACGCGAAAGAAACCGGAAAGCAATTACATCGTACCAAGGCTAAAAGTCGTTCAAGGAGGCAGTGCAATACCATGAACAGTCGTAACCGAGGAGTGCGACCGTGGGCAGCCGCGGGGGCGAGTGGAGCCACCAGGCAGAGAGGATGCCAGCCGAAAGAAGGAGCCAAGCCGACCGTGTAAGC
Source organism: Tuber microsphaerosporum (assembly GCA_003521225.1). Taxonomy (NCBI): domain Eukaryota; kingdom Fungi; phylum Ascomycota; class Pezizomycetes; order Pezizales; family Tuberaceae; genus Tuber; species Tuber microsphaerosporum. The sequence goes on along the minus strand of QOVD01003086.1, from coordinate 983 downwards.
GATGGCGAGAAAAAACAAGGGGGTGGCTGTAACCGAGCCGCGGGACGAAGCGATGGGGCGAGGAGAGGGGGTGGAGGGCAAACAACTCGCTAGAAACAACCGACAAACAGGCCATGCTCGAGCGATTTCGGACCGAGAGGACGATAGCGAGTACCACGAAGTTACTGACCGAAGCTTTCCCCAGCGAGGGACAAGCCATAGAACCAAGGGCGTACTTTCACCGAGGTCCGGACACTGTAACGCCGACCGTAAACGTAGAAAGGAGTAAAGCCGACCGGGGCGATCGCTAAGCGAGGCTTGCGACCGTAGGGCGAGGGGGCGGGTGAGAAGAGCCTTCAAACAACTTCTAGGACAACGCTTTCTCAAGGCGAGGCCATAATAAAAGAGGAAGAAGGTAGTGTCGTCACCCTCCTAGGCAGCGAGGCCATCACAGGAGAGGAGAGGGAGGGGGTGGAGTTGACGATGATTTCTCATGGTGTTGAGATTTGAATCGCCGGAGGTGTAGAGGAGACCGCTCGTGCTAACTACCTGCTGGTTTTTGTTTTTTCTTTTTTTTTTTCTTTTTTTTTTTTTTTATATCATATATTCGTTGTTTTTAAGGTACAAGAAATGACATGCATCATCAGATATGGCCAAAACAAAACCCACAATCACGCAACATACAGCAAAATAAACAAAACCCAAAGCAAAACTAAACCTCCATCGCGTCGAACCCATCCGCGCTTGATAAACGTAACAAAAACAAGTATACTGCCGAAAGCCAAACCTTTACAGCTAACAAGAAAATATCACCACGTCTTCAAAAAAAAAACGAACACTAAAACAACTAAGGAAGTGCCGGGGCATTAAATATCATCAACGCTCTGGCTCTTGTGTCTCTGATACCCTCTAAGAGGTTACTGGAGGGAAATAACTTGGGTTATGGGCCTCTATTGGGGGGTGCCTGTGGGGTGGCGGATGGGACAACCGGTGGCGGAGGGACC
>QOVD01003081.1:0-13705 GCA_003521225.1 Tuber microsphaerosporum | reverse complement strand
CCCCCTCCTCCCCCTCCTAATCGGTCTCCCTCTTTCCAGGCATCCCCGACAAAATCGGCTGGGCCTTCGGCGTCGGCCTCGAGCGGGTCGCCATGCTCCTATTCGGAATCCCGGACATCCGCCTCTTCTGGTCCCTCGACCAGCGCTTCCTGGAGCAATTCAAAGAAGGGGAGATTTCCAGATTCGTCCCGTTTTCAAAGTTCCCGCCCTGCTACAAAGACGTTGCTTTCTGGCTGCCCAGCTCGAGCAGTGCCGCTGGGGGTCGGATACCCTTTCATGAGAATGACATGATGGAGATTGTTAGAAACGTTGCAGGAGATCTCGTGGAGGATGTGAAATTGGTATTTAACAAAAAATCTTTATGAAAAAATTGTTTCTTCCATGATTTAGTTCTTGGGGGTATATTAACATGAGAGGATAGATCGATGAATTCACGCATCCAAAGACTGGGCGAAAGTCACTATGCTTCCGGATCAACTACAGATCACTCGAAAGGACCCTCAAGAATGATGAAGTCAATTCCCTCCAACAAAAGGTTAAGAGAGTTCTAGTTGAGGAATTTGGTGCTGAAGTACGGGAGAGGAGTGGGAAGTAGCTATACACCTTTTTTTCTTTTTTCTTCTTCTACTTCTAGAAATACATATGCAGTACTTTTCGGTTTTGTCTTGATGACGACGACATACATGACTTTCGTGTAAAGATGCTGGAGGAGAGGGGAGATGCTATGTAAAATAGAGCGTGTAAAAAAAGTTACACCGAAAAGGTAAAACGAAAAAGAAAGGGGAGCCAAACACTGCGTCCCAAAAGTATCACACTATTATATCCACACGAAAGTTAAGAAAATAGGTTTCTCGCTTTTTCTTTTTCTTTTGGAAAAAGAAAGAAAGAGAAAAAAGGCTCCCATTAGTTTGTAAGTCCCCCTCGCCCGAACAAGCGCCAATGATCAATCTCCCGTAAAATACGTTTCTATTTTGCGGCGGCAGCGACTACACCTACTTTCGCAGCCTGTTACAAGATATTGTTAGCACAATCACCCCCAATCCCATAAGGGGGTATATATGAGTGAAGAAAAAAAGGAAGGAAAGAAAAAAAAACATACCCTAATAGTCCTCCCATTAAGCGCGAACCCAATCTGTTGCACATTCAACACAGTGCCGGGCACCTTATCCGGCATGGGAACCTGGAAAACGGCCTCATGCTTATTCGGATCGAACGTCTCGCCCATGGGGTTAACCTTCTCGAGCCCGTGACGTTTGAGCGTGTTCAAGAGGATCTCCTCCGTCATCTTCAGGCCATTGTATAGGTTCATCAGGTCCTTATTCTCTTCAATCCTGCTCTCAGCCGGAACGGCGGAGAGCGCGCGGTCGAGGTTGTCGACTGACTCGACTAGGTCCTTAGCGAACTTTTGTATGGCAAAGTCCCTGGCTGTCTTCTTCTCGCGTTCCGTGCGGTCCTGCAGGTTGCGGAAGTCGGCTATTGCACGCTGGAATTTGTCCTAGTGGGAGTTTTTTGTTAGATTGGGTGTTTCGGAAGAATGGGAAAGGGAAAGGAGGGTGACACCTTATAGTCTTTAACTTCTTTAGTTCGCTCTTCGAGGTCTTGCTTTAGGGTCTCAGCTTCTTTGATTAATTCGTCGGTATCTTTTAGTGATGCCTGTTGATCAGTTTCCGGCCGGGATTCTGATGTATCTGGAGTCGGACCATTTTTGTTTTCCTCTGATGATGAAGTGTTTGTTGTTTGCTCGGTGGAGTATCCCCTCCGTAACCGGGCGTTCGGAAGTGCCACTTGCCATTGCCGGATCGAAGGAAGGGCTACCGGGGAAGTCCTTGGGATTCCTCTTCTGCTAGCAGAAGTGAATTGCCGGGTTCCTTGAATAATTGCTCGTCGGAACATTTTTCCCTCTCCCTCGGGGTGTGGATTCGGATGAATTTCGTGGTTTTTCCCCAGCAACTATTGATTCTATCGGCGATGAATGGATGGGTGGTGGTGGGGTGCGAGACTGACTGATGGCGGGATGATGCTGTAAGGGTAAAAAAAAATCGATTTTTTGAAGAAGTTTGTGTTTCCGGTTGTCTTGGCATTTGGTTGGTCGGGGACGTTCACTCTCTCCCCTCTGCCCACCTGGCTTATCCCGGGCTACCGAATGATAAGACACAGCCTCTCACCCACTCACTTGCTGCCCATACTAAAAAGTCACTTTAAAACATGGCTGCGCAGAAGACTGCGAACAACGTGAATGATGTTTTAGCCGTGAGTTACATTCAATATTTCCTACACTAGATTGTCTTTGTTGTTAATGATTGCATTGCATTACAGACTTTGGAGAATGTCATTCGCGCAGACACAGAGGCTACAGTTGGAGACCTTGACTTGCTGAATCGGATCAACCTTCATGCCACCGAGCGGTACAAAGCTATTGCGGATGCAGCGGTAGGGTTGGAAACGGACAGTGAATATCTTGGGCAAAAATGTACGCCCTCTCTTTCTCTCCTCTTTCGTACACTCTCATGCGCTCCTTGCATAGCCGGCTGCTAACTTGTCGTAGATGCTGAGATAGAGAAGTACAAACAGCAGGTGGACAACCTGGATGAGCGTGTTGGCGACTTAGAAGCTATAGTTAAGGAGCTAGAGGAATGGACCGGGGAGCTGGGTATGCTTTGATCCACCCCCTCTTGCTTCTCTCCTTCATACTTGCATGATGGCATTTTAATACTCCATGCAGAGATCAAAGTGCGAAGGCTTTCGCGCCGTAATTAGTTCTGCGCAGATTTTTTCGAAATCTCTTCTTTTCTTCCTCTTTCCTCGAGAGAAGTGAAGCAATACACCTGCAGTAATATCGGTTCAAGCTACCAATTCAGGTTCAGAGGTATGATGATTATTGGAACACCGTAGAAAACATTTCGACCAAGCATCTTCGGCCTACTGTGGATAGAGTGCCTCCCACTTATGACAGCAAGGCGAGCCTCTCCATAAATCACACGTCAGATCTTGCATAAGGCTGTACTATAGAAAACATTAATCATGGCGAGAAAGCGGGATTGCGCATGGTCAAGGCATAGATTAAAGATGTTCGTCCTGGGGTTTTTTTTAGTATGGTATCTTATCTTCACATGGGACTCTCTCGGCGAGTTGAAGCTGCAGTAATTCAATTTGTATCACGTTCTCATAAAAAGTCAAGCTCCCCTTCGGAGACAACTCATACGGCAAGTCAAGAAGACATACCGGTAGTAGAAGGCAGAAAAACTTAGGCGAGCATGGGATTCAGTAAAAAACGGATCAGTGATTATGTAAGCGGGCGCAATAGGGAAAATATAATATTTCTTTTACAACTGGGTTTGATGATAGGCCTGTGAGGATGCTCAATTTTCTGGGTTAATATTATAACAGCCTATCTGTCAGTTTTTATTTTACTAATATTAGTTATAATAGTTGAAAAAGAATTATCTGACTTGAATTTAAATGAGGCCTAGTACTTAAAACACCGTAATAAGAGTGAGAGTAAAAGGGTTAACACTTTTTATACAAACTTGTTCTAAATCTTATCTCAATATGTGAGGTACTAGTACTCTTATACTCAAAGATGTTTTAGATCCAATATACATTAATACTTTCTCCTCGTACTAGTAAAGAAATCGTCCTTTTCTAATAATTTTTTTATCAGTGTAATAATTATGAAGCCTTACTATTTACCACTGTGACAAGTATTATACTGGCTATTCTACCACAATCTAAAGATTTATTACTGACTGCTGATATTGCAATTATGCTTTTAGATTAAACAAGGTACTTGTATGATATAATAGTTGGAATTCAGTTCCCGCAACGGGGTGCCCTGATACAAACAAAACCATTAAGAGCAATACATATAATTGGAAGTTAAGCCTCTGCATCAAGTCGGACCATCCTGACATTAGTTACCCCCCCCCAAATTTTCAATTAATCATTCTCAAGTATAGGTATATTATGGTTATCTGGAATTTGTATTTTCCTTATTACATTGCTACTATCACACTCACTCACTCAAGTTCTCCGCTCGATGGAACTTAGCCAGTAGTGGGCTCCAAAACTCGGCCACAGCCTTGTCCTCTTATCACGTGATGTATAGTCCAACACCCCACCCCAATTTCTGCCCCTCTCCATCCTTCAACCCACCATCGTCTATCTATTAGATTTCAGCCAACAGCAACTGCAATTCCCACCACCTCCTCCACTTCATCACACACAACCCTCGTGGCAGCTGCATCTCACACCTTTCACACGCACAAAACAAAAACCACGTTTAGAAAAAAAGAAAGAAAAGAAAACTGGTCTCACATTTCGCTACAATTGAATAACAATTTGCCTTTTTTTCTTCTTTCCTCGCCTCCATATCAAACTAGGTTGCAGTAGTCATGTCACTCACTACCTGTCGGTTTTACGAGGAGAAATACCCAGAGCTTGACAGTTATGTTATGGTCAATGTTAAGCAGGTATCGTCTTCCGCTCTTTCCTGGAGAGGGTGTGGGGTGGAGTTGAGTGGTTACTTATGGTGGGAATTCTCAGATCGCAGAAATGGGAGCATACGTCAAGCTTCTGGAATACGACAACATCGACGGCATGATCTTGCTCAGTGAACTTTCTAGACGGCGTATCAGATCTATCCAAAAACTCATTAGAGTTGGAAGAAATGAGGTTGTGGTCGTCTTGAGGGTTGATAAAGAAAAAGGTATGTTTGGCTCATGAGTCATAAGCGTTTGTGTTACTTTTTTCTTCCTCCCTTCCTTTATGTTTGTCTCTACAAAGAGGTAAAGGATTATAATTAGATGGCTAAAAATATGGTATAACCAGGATACATTGATCTCTCTAAGCGTCGTGTATCTGCCGAGGACGTTGTCAAGTGCGAAGAGAGATTCAACAAGAGCAAGATGGTGCACTCCATCTTACGACATGTCGCCGAGAAAACAAAGGAGCCTATCGAGCACCTCTACGAAAAGATTGGCTGGCCCTTGATGAAGAAGTACGGCCACGCTGTCGACGCATTCAAATTCTCAATTACGTTCGCCCCCCCAATCCCGCAACACAAATTCATTCTAACAAGGATGACAGAAATCCGGACGTATGGGAAGGCATCGAATTCCCCTCAGAGGTTGTTAAGACCGAACTCCAAACCTACATCTCCAAGCGCCTGACCCCTCAACCGACTAAAGTTCGCGCAGACGTCGAAGTTACCTGCTTTGGATACGAGGGTATTGATGCCGTCAAAGAGGCCCTCAGGAAAGCAGAAGCAAAGAACACCGTTGACACCCCCGTCAAGGTCAAGCTCGTCTCGCCACCCCTCTATGTCCTAACATCTCAGTGTCTAGACAAAAACACCGGCATCCAGGTCCTCGAGGAGGCCATCACAGAGATCCAAACATCAATTTCCGCCGCTGGCGGCAGCTGCGTCGTCAAAATGGCGCCCAAGGCGGTCACTGAGAACGACGACGCAGAACTGCAAGCCCTGATGGACAAGAAGGAGCGCGAGAACCAGGAGGTCTCTGGGGACGAAGATGAGAGTATTAGTGATGAAGAGGTTTAATTTCTTTCTTCTTTTCGAGCTTTTTCGATTTCTTGTTTTTTCCCCTCTCCTAATGGTTGTTAAAAAAGAGCCGGTTAATGCGTGGGGATTTTCACTGAAGAAGGGATTGGGGGAGCGGGCTGGGATGGGGCGGGGTTCCGGATTCGTTGTATGTATGTTACTGTACGTACTTGGTATGATGCGATGCATGGATGACAAAAAAGTTCTTTTTCCTTTCTCTCTACCACCCCCTTTTGCTTTTTCACGCCTTGCTTCGCTTTATGGTTCGGCTGTTTTCTCATGATCTTTGGCGGTGGCACAAAAACGAGTATGAGTGTAGTGCACCGTGGGTAAGGAGGGGCAAAAATGGTGAGGGGCGTTCATAGAAAGCATAAGTTACAGTACTCTCTTCTCTTTCTCGTTGCCAAGTTCAATTGATCGACTCACACACACAAATGGCCACTGCTCGGTCAATGATATCACATCGTAAATACACCCCGAGAACCCGTAGACCAACACCGGGTCCCCGCTTCGTTCCAGAATGATCGAACAACTCAATAGAACAAGATATCAAAAACCTGTTTCCAGGAAAGTTCTAGAAAAATCAAACGGAGATGGTCCTAGGAACCGGTTGTTGTTTTTTTTTGTTTTAATGTGGGGTTCGGCGTATGTATTATAGCTTAATCGTCCAAAAAAACCGTCTTCCATAATGCTTCAGATTTTTTGTATATGGATTTTGGTGATATTTCCTCTGGTTCCTGGGGGGGATTCTAGGAGTATAGCGTACCGTAGGAGATTTTGCCTTGGAATCTGTGCTGGTCTACATCTGCCTCTAAATACCATAAGAGCTTGCATGCTCAGATTAGCCCTAGCACAACTTTGGGTTTTATCGTTGATCCCCGGATTTTGGTATAGATACCGTATCATACCCTGCCCCAACCACAATACAGTTCTCAAGGGTCAATATTAGTTGCACAAGCTTTCTAATCTAGTATTCTGTATTATGAGTGTCCTGCTGCATACCGGTACATCTAGATTATCCACTCCCCATCCCCCCTATAAAAAAGCATAGAATAGAGAAGTTTATCGTAAGAGGGGGAAAAAAAAAGAAAAAGAAAAAGAAAAAACGAGTATTATCTTTTATGATACGCCATTTCCCTTCGCGTTCCCTTCCTTCCAATCCACCACACCCGCCAGCCAACCCACCACCCCGCCCATCGATAGACCTGTCTGTGCGTAACCATCCAGCCATACCCACCACGTAACCATACTCATGCACCCTCCTATGATACCAAACTCCCCAAAATATACAATAACAGCCAGTAAACCAAGCAAGCAGAGCGATCAATAACGCAAAAAAGACAAAAAACAAATGAAAACAAATAAACCAACAAGTGAAATCGCCCAACTTAGACTCAAACCACATATCCCAAAACTGCCGCCGCAACAGCTTGCCCCCCAGCAGCACCTCCTCCACTTCCAGCGCTAACCCCCTCCCCGACCGCGGCTGCATTCGGGTACACCCTGATGGGGATACTCGCATCGAAGCTCTCGACGAAGATATTCTGCTTAGCCTCAAATAGTTCCCCGCGGTCATCAGCGTGCGTTTGTTCCAAAAGTTCTTCCATCATGGCGGCCGCTCCATCTGCGCCGCCGCCCCCGGTGACAGCGGCAGTGAGTGATAGAGCTGGCGTGACGAATTCCAGCCGGAGAGCCCATGCGCAGGATACGCCCGAGGTGGAGAATTCGGGGGTGGCGGAGGTGGGTACGGTGGGGGTGAATACTACGCGTTTCGAGAAGAGGGTAGATTGAGAGTGCTGGAAGTGGAGTTTTCGTGTGGCGCGGTGGATGCTGGATGCACTACGGAGGGCGATGGAGGGGGTTACGGTTTCGGAGGTTTCGAGGGTTGCGGTTATCTATCAGTGTCAGCGCTGCACATTCATGGAAGCAGTGAGGGGGGAAATACATGGTAGCAAGGAATCTTCGCACTGGAAAAGTCGACGACAGCAGTTATTGTCTCGCCGAGTTTGTATGCTGGCCGTGCGAGTGTTAGCGTTGCTACTTTTCGCCCGTTGCGCGCGATTTCGAAGATGCTGCAGTGGCCGTCGGATGACCCGCCTGGGCCCCGGAGGATGGCCATTTCTATGGCGTCTTTGGAGCTGGTGGCTTGTGGTTCTTCTATCATCGAGAAACGCTTGGAGGATGTTGGGATTGAAGGCGAGAGGATGCCCAAAGGATTTGGTGTTAACGTTCCATCTCTGGGTGCTAGTAGGCTATCCACGTAGGAGAGAAAGTCTTCTAAGGAGGATTCCTGTTGGGCGGCTTTCTTCGGTGGTGGCGGGATTGCGGGGGGCGTTAATGTCTGGTCGTCTATACATGCTGTCGTAGCTTCATCTCTGAGAAGAACAATTGGGGACATTAAGTCGTGTACCAACAAAGATCCGTTGGCTGCATCATGTCAGATCATGTAAAGAGTTTGATACAAGCGACTAACCATGAACATGGGGAAAGACCCTAAAGGGGATCTCGACGACCTTGGGCTGCTGAACCCCTTTCCCAGGTCTTTGTGTTCCGATAACCAGGTTATAAACAACCTTAATGGCCTTTCCCCGATGCGTCGGCGGAAGTCCTTTAGGTAGCGGAAAGCTATAAGTGTAAGACTTGCTTTCCCCTGGGTTCAGTCGTAGATCAACAAAGAGTATTGATTGTGGGGTCGAGAGTATAGGTATTGATCTCGAATCTGCGGGACTGTAAGTAATTATGTCACCTTCGTATGACGGAGAGCACACTCACTAGCTATGTTCTTCATCTCTGCAATGGAACTCATATTATTCCCTCCCAAAAGCCCCGTAATACCCCCGCCAATCCCTCCCCATCCAAACCCACTAAGAAACCCACCATCAGCCTTATTGCTCTCCAGCCCCACGACCCCTCCTCCTAGGTGCCCTCCAACAACCCCCTTCCGCTTCACATCGTCAAATATACTAGTTTGTATCAACGACCCGTCCAGAGTGAAGCTCCCTTGTACCTGTGCATATCCCATCATCAAAGACTCTGAAGAGCGTGGGCCAATGGCTAGTAGGCTATGACGCCTGTTATGGGTAGAGCGCACTGGCCGCACTGCTGCTCGTGGATCATATTCTGATACCAACGTTTCCGTTGTGCTGTTTGATAGAGAGTAGAATTCCCCGCTCGACCGTGGTGTTTCCCCGTTAACACTATGGGCGGATATCACCCGACTCTGTAACCTCTCATACTCCGGCTCATCTACCGGGCTTCTGAGATCAATCTGTGATACCTTCCGGACAAGTTGTGGGTCATCAGGAGAGGACTCATCAACATGTAGACTATCCGTAGTAATCGTAGGGGTACTTGGTGGGTCGGAAGGAAATTTGAATGTTTTGTTGGCCGGTTTGGGCAATGGTTTTGCGCCCCCCAGCGTTCGTGGGCTAGCTGACGTTAGTCCGGGGAAAGAGAAGCTGTTGACGCCTTCCGGTTCGATGAGCATCGGTGTAGATGGTTGAGTATTGGTACGAGGCGGAGGAGGCATAGTAGCTATCACCAATATTAGTACCCCAAGAGATAAGCCCACGAGCACGTCATACCTGAGTTTGGGGTAGACCCATTAACCAGGCCAGGGGAACGCCTAGGCATTGTTTGCAGCGAGACGGATCGTGAATGACCTCCCCACCCCTGTCTCCCCTGTACTAGCGGAGGAGACCTGACCCCCTCTTCCCCCTGCCCACGCCCACCACCTTCAATCCCAACATCAGATCCCAAAGAAACAATAGATATCGATCTCCGGTGTTTATGTCCCTTCCCACTACTCGCCGCAGAAACAGGGGGGGCAGGAGAAACAGGGTATTTTGTCGCAGGGACACTCAGTGATAACGAAGGTTTATGATGAGAGACAGGTCTAGCGGAGGGAATCCTCGGGCTCGTAGTGGTAGATCTACTCCCGGTAGCAGGCAATTGTGACGGGGCTGCTTTACTTCCCAGCGCGCTCCCGTTCGCACCCGGGGCAAACCCCCCATTCGCCTTCGGTGAGCCGTGCAGCGGTATGTGTGGTCTCTGCGAACCAGGCGGAGGGGAAATATTCTTAAAGGTGATCTTGCATTCTAGCTTCTCGCCGGCAAAAACGACAGCCGATTCTGGGAATGTGACAAACACCCTGATGTCCGATATTGTCTTCATTCCGGCGACCAAGCCGAACAAACTTGTTGTTTTCTGGCGAGTTCCTGTGGCCCAAGCTTGTCTCAAGGGTTTCTTCGTTTCTTTCGGACAACGACAATACGTGAGCGATGATATTGGAAACGTTACTGTAATTCGAGGTTTACTGGCCAGCAGATACTTCAGCGTTTTTTGCTGGCCGCGGCATAGTCGTAAGTAAAAGGCGCAGCGGGGTCCTTTGGCGAGCGAGCAGATAGGCGGACAAGCTCCAAGTTGGTGCAAATTAGCTGCCAGTTAGCAGTGATGGTGACGCAGGTTATCCGTCAGGGATACGGGGCGAGAAAAGGGAGGTTAGGAAAATGTTCGAGATGGCTTTTTCGCAAAGAAAAGGCCCGAACCCAAACCCGAAGTAGACGTCGATATCCCCAAAAGGTCAAAAAAGAATGTGGAAATGTCACAAGCTTGGCACCGGAGCAGGAAGTCCTGGAAGAGAAATCGGCCAAGACGAAAATAGTCACTTCTCTCCCATTCTTCGATGAGCCAAGCCCATCTCGCCAAGCTGGACCTGCACCGTTTCGCCAAGCCCAACCCTATCAAGTTTAGCTCAAGGGGGGAGAAGTTTGTTCTGGCTTCTAACCTTTAAGGGGAAAAATAAAACAAAAACAGCACAAGGTGAAGACGGGAAAAATTCCGAAGCTTGAGTTTAATTAATCATCATCATCGCATCCCATCGATCGATCGTGCCAGGTATAGTACCCCCAGACTTTGAGGGCGCAAAGTAGTGAATTCAAAGCGAGAAGTGCAGGGCAGGGGGGTTCACCCCCTGAAGCGAGGAGAGCCCAGCTAATACAATTTACCTGTGCCCCATCACCCAGTATCACTTGTATCATAAATACCGGCACCAAGTCCCCCCCCTCCACCCAGTTCAAGACAGACAAGCAAGCCTCCGTCCGATGCCGGGTAGTGCCATGCCACCCGCCCCATCTAGGCGCTCTCCCAGCGTGATACCCGCACCCCATCCTATCTATCCACCCCTCCGCCAATCCCCACGTTCAGAAAAAGAAAGAAATAATAAATAAATAAAAAAGTCCCTTCTTCCGCTCCGAATTGCCAGGGTTGAGCTGAGTTATATTGAGGAAATAGAATGTCAAAAAATAAAATAGCAAGATCTTATCCCTCGATCCATGCCTTTTTTTCCTGAGGATATCATCCCTCTCTCCCTCCCTCAGCTCTCCCCTTCCCAAGAGATAAGGTAAACCCGCTCCTGAGAGGCCGGCGCACGGGTATTTCATGTGAAACTGAACCGCTATGATGCGAATGCGCTAATAGTTGTGTGTGTGTTCTCTCCTCTCCAAAATAAATTGGGCACTCGGAGATAGCTACTCGATGCGAGACATGAACATCGTGAGCGAAGAGGAACCGAGTTGCTGGCACACCTGTTAGGGAGCTCGAGTGAGGGTTCATGACCCGCACTGTTTCCCATTCGATTACCACTTTGTTATATCGTACTTACCCAAGCCAAAGATGTAGCTGTGCCTATCCCTTAAAAATAAAGAACCAGGTAGTTTTCACTTTATTTTAAGCGTTTCCCTCGTGGCCATCGCTATAATCACTATCACCGTCGTCACATGGCTCTGCGTGTGCTTGGAGCGAGAGGAGTATCCAGGCGCACATACAAGTACAAGAATTTCGAAAATCTTGGCCGCCGAGGGCAGTTGTACGGTAACTCATACAGAACTTTGCAAAACCCTTGTTTGGTCACCGGGATACCGGTACTTATTCTCACCCCAAGCATAGAGTTGTGTGCAGCTGTTGCGGCACCGGCATGGCACAGATCCTTGGAATGTTACGAGCAGCAACGAGCTAGCACAGCATGGCTTCGGACGAAAGGTTGATACCGGTGTGACTGACCCGCGGTAACCGCCAGTGATCTTCCGGGGAACGGTGCCGCGGGTACGATATGCTTTTGGCTCCAGGTGACTTTTCGGAGGAGTATCTCCTACCCTATCGGAAGAGAAGGTTGGCAAATTGGATCGCGGGTAGTCTAACTCTGAACCTGTCCTCTGATCTATCATACCTAACGTAGTTTGTGTCCATGGGGAACCTGATTGCTACCGTATTCTGATATCGCCCAGCGCAGTAAGGCGGAAGGACTACCGTACTCTGCTGAGTACTGGTGCTTGGAAGTATCCATCATGAAGGTATTGGTACGCTGCTCTGCTCTTTGACTCAACTCGTGGGTGCCGCTCAATACCAGTACCGGTATGAGATCCATAACAATAAACAACCTCATCTTTCCATCCGCCTGTCTACAGACTAGATTACTAGTATGATTACCTGCAGTCTCGAACGTCCCCGCCTAGATAGAACTCGCTACCCCAGGAGAACTGTGCCTGGAGACCGAGAGAATGAGTTGCTCGGCAACGCCAACGATCCCCTGATCTGTGGGCGGATCTCGCAGCCTTCTCCTGAATATACCAGTACAGCACCTAGCCGACTTCTTCCAGCCAAAAACAACGCAAAACCCAACCAATCCGCTCATCCCGCAGCAGATCTGGAATTTACGGTACCATCGCTTTACCATACCGGTACTCGAGTACGGTACTTTTTTTCTTGCAGTCAGTGGCCTCAAGTTGACTCAAGATTTTTATCAAAGGTTAATGTATGGCCAGGGAGCTCTTCCTGCAGCGTGCCCAGTGTAAATATCATAAATTGTACCGACCCGGTGTCCTCTAGCCTCGTAATCACTATCATGCCATGACCAGCGTCATCTCGCAGCCCTCCTCCAAACAAAAACAAACAAATTCCCGTACCTTATTGCAAACCAATGCCGAGCCATCTCGACATTCGCGCGGTTGCCACCTGATTCATCCCTAACTGTGGAATATTCCAGGCAACTGAAAAGCGACAGATACAGATGAAGGGGGTATCTATTTCCTCTATTATTTGCCTGTCTCGAAAAGGAAGCGGGCAAAAAACAAAAAAAAAGAGTCAAAGCCCCCGATGGTGTCTGTTCTTCACGCATCCGTATCGTATTGTTTTCTATGCTTTTTTTTCTTTCGCGAGTATGATTTAGCGCTTTTTAGCCCGTCGTCGCTCAGGATGAAAGCCACTGTCATACAGACTTTTGATTGTTGGCTTTTTGGTGTCTCTCCACAGGACCTATCATACTTTCTCTCTCCCTCCACACTTTGGCTCTCAGCCCTGAACGACGTTTTTTCAAATTCAAAAGAAGTCCGGCCGCAACCGTTTGGCAAGACGTCATTTGCAGGGAGCGCTTACTCCTTGTATCATTTGAAAATTTCACCCCGAACGACGACTACGACGACGACGACGACGACAACGACGACAACGAGCCTGGTTAAAGTTTAAATAGCCCTTGTTAATTCTTCGGCACGATGATATCCTCTAATAAAAACGAACCCCCACAATCATCGCTATCACGCATACCCTCTTTCTCCAAAACCAACCAACCGAGAGATCATCCGAGAGAAAACAGGAGCGCTATGATGCCTATGCTATGATATAGGATCCGATAAGAAGTTATTGAACAGTTACTCAAGGTTAACCAGCCAAATATATCCCTGTCTATTCCAGTTAACAGGTTCCTACCCTTGTACCAACCGCAGTGCTCCCCACCGCACCTTGCACAATTTCAGATTTTCCCACCGTCGCACAAATAATTACGCCATGCAGGGAAGGAGGGAAGGAAAAGGGAAAGAATGGGAGGGAGGGAACACCCGTTTTGCGCAACAAAAATCGCTGTTTCTAATTACGGAAGTCGAGTCAAAGCAATGTGAGGGAGGGGTGGGGGTGTGTACGCCGATGCGCAGTGCTGGCTGTCTTGCGGTGAACTTGAACTTGTCTTAGGATCTTCGGAGAAGGAAAGAAAGAGAAAAAGGAAAGGGTGGGGTGCGATTCTTGGATGTGCATTTTGATGAAGCCACACCGTCCTTTGCAACTTCCTGATATTATGTTCGCAGGGTAGGGGGGAGGGGG
>QOVD01003076.1:0-18578 GCA_003521225.1 Tuber microsphaerosporum | reverse complement strand
ACCTAAAATGACTCACATTGTGGGGCTCGTCGTCCTTCATAATGACGGCCGTCCTGCGAGTTCACGGACGAGGACGGACTACCTTGTGCCGTCCCGTCTCGTCCGGGGCTCTTGGCAGTCCCCCCGCAGGGCCCTGCAGGGGCCCTGGACGGTTGAGAACACTGGGAACAAGCGGGCCAAGTGTCCATTTTGCCCTATGTGAACAAAGATTAGATGACCTTGCCTACTGTACAGAATCCATCCAAAGATAAGGTGTGTGGACCCTTTTGGAATGACCAAAAAGAAAGATTATTCAGCCTCGTGCCTGCAACCCGCCAGGCATCCGATACACAGTGGCAACCGATTGCTTAGAATAACCCGTTCTAATGAAGTGCGCTTTGTAAATCTTGATTCAATCTAGTTCTTTCCTTCCTATCGTACTATCGCTCAGATAGAGGGAGGAACGAAGCGCCCGTGCAAACAGGGGGCGGAGAATTAAGGAAAGTACCCAAATCAGCGTGCGCTTGAGTGTAAATTTTGTGTTTTTTCTCTTATTCCGCGAGATCGGTGAAAGTTAGCCTACGCTACATTACCCACTACAGCTCCACCATGATAGACCAGGGAATGCCATTCTTCTAGAATAAGGCAACTACACTACCTTCCGTAGTTAAATATAGGGGGCGCAAATAAACTTAATTATTTCTTCTCTTCTCTTCTATACCTAGTGTTCCTAACTGGCTAGTCCGTCCGGCTTTGGGTATGGCCGGACTGACCCAGGCTTTTTCAGAGAGGGCCGGGCCGGGCAGTGGGAAAGCGGCTTTCCAAAACAAAAGCGGGCCCGGCCTGGGTGACCTGCAGGTCTCAGGTTTTTTAATACTAACCTTATTACGCAGAAAGCCGTTTCTGCAGATTAAAGTTTAAGGAGATACACGTGACTTCAAGTCCTGTGATCACTCGTCTTGCCATAGGGTTCGAACGGTAAGGTACGGTAAGGTACGGTAAACTTACCAGATGCTGTTTACCGGCCGTCATAAGGCTTCACATCATGACCTTGGATCTTAGTGCGATGCTCATATCATTTGTTTTCTAATCCGAGTCCGAGCCACCAACAGCCTGGCTGCTTTTACCCATGAATGACCTAGGTATCTGTCGGCGCCTGGGCGCCTGCAGGCTTTGGCGGCCAGACTAATAATTTAAGCCGGACTGACCCAGGCTTTTCAAAACCATGGCCAGACTGGCCGCTTGGGAACACTATCTATACCTCTCCCCTCTCACCCTACCCCCTTTCAGGGAATTCTCAGAGCCTAATAGCGGGAGATTTAGAGTGTAGTGTCATACCATCTATCTAATTAGAGGTTTGGAAGGGCAGCGATCACAAGCGGTCACTCGAGAACCTTGTGTCCACAGTTAGGGGTTTAATAATAATTTATTACCCTGGCGTCACCAAACCGGGATATACTAGGGGTGATTGCTCGAGCGCTAGCCCCCACTAATATGCGGCAGAGGTGGACAAGTGGGGTGATTTTTATATATTTGGAAGGGATTTGAGGGAATAAGAATGGGCTAGGTTGGATAGAACCTGTTTGCGGGCGATCTCGGGTGGTAGAGGTTCGGTTTTGACGATGGGGGGCTCAAGTTGTTTGTTGAGTGGGGGGAAGTGATATGTTAGGTATGATACATTATTTACAGCCTGGATTTTCACTTCAAAGGCCCTTCGTGAAACTATACTTTCCGGGATTTTGGGGCCCGCCCACCTGCAGACCCAAGAGAAGTCGGCCGACACTCCCAATCCCTGACTATAAAAAAACTATTTAATTACATTTCACGGTCGTTCACTAGTGTAACCAATATAATATTATGAGAATTCACAGAAATGTTGCCATAAAGGGGGAGGGGTACCTTTGGGTTAATGCCCAATTTTGTTAAAAAGACTTCTTCGTGTCGGGGTTCTCTAGTTGAAGTGTAGTTGTTACTGCACGTCCAGAAAGCTTTAACTTCTAGGGTGTAAGCTATATTTTGATCTTAGTACAAATTCTCAAGAACGAGGCAAAAGAAGCAGAGCTTGGTTAATAGAAGATGTAATAATAAAATATCCCTAGGGCTCTCTCACCGCAATAGGCATTTAAACGCACCAAAGCAGGGGCCTCTGGAGTAACTCCTCTCACGCCTGACTACCTACCTACCTCCCACAATCCACATAGTATAGGTCAGGCCATAGAAAAACCACCCGCATAGTCGTACCCGACAACACCATGCATTCCCATACCACCCCTCTCCCGCTTCTTATTAGTCCGTCTTTTCCTCATCCTCTCCTCCTCCCGGCAGATATTCTGCTCCTCTTGTTCCAGCCACTCCTCGTACATGATAGCGTAATATGCATCGCTAAAATCTACTGTGCCATAATCGGTTTCGGCGTCGTCTTCAACCACATCAGCTGCTTCTAAGATCATATCCCCAGGCTGGCTAATGTGTCTGGAAGTAGCATTAGTCATGCAGAACGAGTCCCTAGCATAATTTGATATGGTGAACCTAGAGTCTCGAAGATTTGGATTAGAGAGTACTGGGGAACCTGTCGGGCACGAGAGGTTGTTAGAATGTTTTTCTTAGAATTTGATGTTGGTTTGTGGAAGGATTGTAATGATGGGGAGAAGTAAGGGAAGATTGAGGAGAAGGGGAGAAGAGAAGCACAATTACTTACAATTCCTACAGAGACCAATGTCGTCCCTTCCTGGCGCTTTCCGGCAAGAAAAGCATATAACGTCTGTTTTCAATTCCATCCCTGGCGGAGGAACCCACGCGTCCCAATTTGTCGGCGCTAGTATCGATGGGTGGTTATCTCTTGCACCTGTATACCGCTTCGTGGGCGGCAGCGGTGGTGGGGGTGGTGGTGGAGGTGGGTTAGAGTCTTCTGAACCGACACATGAAAAGCTCATGTCTGACCTTCTCCTTCTTTCCCTACCCCCCCTACTCCCCCTTCTTCCTGTTTTTCCTTCTTCCCCTCGCCGAGTTTCATTGGCCGTCCTCCTTAGTTCCCCTGAAGATTTCATAAAGTACTGGGTGTATTGATCTCCGATCGGATTAGTGGTTAGCACGTGAATTGGATAGCTTATATTCGTTAGTGTTGCCGTAGGGCGTCCTTGTTTCTCTTTCTTGCCCTTTTTCGAACCAAAGCAGAAGAAAGATCGTAGCCTCATTTTGGTGGTGATTGTGAGTTTGGTTTCGGTTTTGAAGTGCTGTTGTGTTGTAACTTTTGCATAGTATATGAGTTGTTGTGGTATATTTTTTATTCCTTCTTTCCCTCTACCACCAGCGAAGCAGTGGGAGCTCTTTTATCTATACAGTTTTTGGAAGCCGGTGATATGAAACGTGAGAACTACCTTGAATATATGGGCGAACTTGAAAAGAACTACTGTTTTGAGATATGAAATATCCTTGCTTGAAAATTGAACCCAATTGCAAATCCTCTTTTAGACCCTTTTTTTTCAAGGAGTACAAGCACAAGCACCCTACAGACAAACTCCCACTCCGGAAGTAGAGCAAGTTTCATGTTGAGACCCTCTTCCCCTCTTCACGAGTAGCGAGAGAGTCACTGACGAGTGATGCAGTGTGCATATCTGCCTTCGAATTACCCCAGGTCACACCGACCCCGTCACCCTACCTGTCCTCCTCATGTCAGAACCCAAAGGACCCACTAAAACTTAATACTAAAATCTCTTTTATATCAAGCTCTTTCCAGTTCCGAAACCGGGGCTAATAGTCCAAGAGCCATACCAAAAACACACGACTAAGAGTCCACGTGCCGACTTGAAGCGTTTTGGGATTGAGCCCTAATCAACCCTACTTCTCTTATCTTTTGGGGGCAACGGAACCCGGAGAAGCAGGGAGAGGAATAAATGCAGGGCGAGAGGTAAAGATTAAAACTTACCGCAGAAATCGCAAGAGAAGGAGGGGGGCAGCACAGGTCTAGCGATCCGGAGGTACAGCCTATCTAGTTACTGTGAAAAGCGTGGAAAATATTAATTAAGAATAAACTAAGAAAGGAAGGAGCAAAAGTGACGGCGCTTGTAGGCCCCGATCACCCACTACCAGCCTTGCAATCACGACAGACCTGCATTTGCTGCTCCAGCCGGGGTTCTCGAGTATCATGCAGAACCCAACTTAAACCCACCCAAGAGCTTTAGAAGAGTGGGAATTAGGACCCCAACGGTCTTTACTCTGCGCTTCACTTTTTCGGGACATTTGCCTAGCTCCCGCACTTCTTCTCCGTCTCTGCTGTCTTGTATCAATCGTTCGAGTGATTATGCGTGACTATCCATCAATACTCGCACAACCCCCTTAAGGCGTATTCAAAAGTAAAGCTAACTATTAGTACTTTCCAACGATCTGAAGCTGGGCGCCCCGACCCACAAATTTCCAAGTTTAGCTCATTTACCTTCATCCTGTTTGCTTGCTCGCCGGAGGAAATCACGTCGCACATTACTTTGCCATCTCGGGAGTTGTAAAGCGAGGGGAAAATCAAAAATCGTATGAGGGGCGACGATACGGAACTAACCAGTGAACCGTACATGCGGGTAACTTTAGTCGAGGAAGCCGCATACCCTTTGGTTTTCAAACGCGTGCGGAGCAACCAACCAGACCGTGCGTACACAATCCCCCCCAAAAAACCAGATATAGTTTTCTCAATTTTAAATATGATACCGGTATAGGATAAAGAGATCTCGCTTGCTTGCTTGCGTACTGAAACGCCAACTTTTTTTTTTTTTATCAAACTTTTCGATTAAGTAACTAGCTACCTACATGTCCACTAACTACAAAATACTATCAGGCTTTTTATAGCATTCAGTCTGTTTGCCCTTTTTTCATTTTATCCTCCCCCTTAATCCAATATCCATTTTTTTTATTTTTTATCTCAGTTTTGCATTTGTTTTACTACTACACGGGCACAAACCAGACATGCATCGCAAGATATGGCCAAGAAAAGCCCTCAACTCCACCCCGGCGCCAGCGGAAAAAGCCATCATCCCAAGACCCTCTGGTGTGGGCCCAACCACACGATCTCGTGAACAAGAGTGAAGTACAAAGCCGGCTAAGCAGACGACAAAGTAAATCCCCAAAACCCCACGAGGAGGAAACAACAGGAAAACCACTTGCCATAACCTCCAACCCCTTAAAAATTCAGAAAGCCGTCTGAGGACGACGAACAAGGAGAGTAAAGTCTTAACTAATACAAGTGAAAGGAAAGACAAACAAAGTCTTGACCCATGAGAAAGAAAACTCAACCAGACGAAACATAGAAAAAACTACATTAACAATCAAGAGAGGGGCCGGCCATCACCCTGTAGATAAAAAAGGGGCAATCATAACACGAAAGAAGCCAGAAAGCAATTACATCGACCTAAAGCATTGAGTTAGCTCAAGGAAGTAGTGCAATACCATCAACTGCCGTAACCGAGGAGGTGCGACTGTGGGCAATCGCGGGAAGCGAGTGGAGCGACCAGGCAGTAAGGATGCCAGCTAAAAGGAGTGACCAGAGCCGACCGTGTAAGCTGAGGGGCCAGGCAAAACAAGGATGTGGCTGTAACCGAGCCGCGGGACGAGACGACGGGGCGTGGAGAGGGGGTGGAGGGCAAACAACTCGCTAGAAACAACCGACTAACAGGCCTTGCCCGAATGTTTTCCAACCAAGAGAAGAAGGCGAGTACCATGAAGTTACTGACCGAAGCTTTCCCCAACGAGGGACAGGCCGACGACCAAGGAAGTACTTCCACCGAGGTCCGGACACCGTAACACAGACCGTAAACGTAGAAAGAAGTGAAGCCGACTGGGGGCAATCGCTAAGCGAGGCTCGCGAAAGCAGGACATGGAGAGGGGTGAGAAGAGCCTTCAAGCAGCCCCTAGGACAACGCTTTCTCAAGGCGAGGCCATAGTGGAGGAAGAAGAAGGGAGTGTTGTCACCCCCCTAGGCAGTGAGGCCATCAGAGGGGGGGAGAGGGAAAGGATAGAGTTGACGATGATTTCTCATGATGTTGAGATTTCAATCGCCGGAGGTGTAGAGGAGATCGTTCGTGTTAATCCAATATCCATCCTACTCCCTTTCTTATATCCCTTTTCCAATTTCACTCTCATCCTCATTCCCCCTCGGGTAAGCTCCCAGAGTTGTATTACTTGCAATGGGTGATACCGCCCTGCTCTTATCCCTTTCTTCCCTATTCAATTTCTTTTTATTTTCCCTCCACCTTTTTACCCTTATTTTCCCCAACCTCGAGTCTCTTTCCTTCTTCTCCTTCGCCCTTCTCTCAATTTCTCTCACCTTTCCATCAATCCAACCCTTTCCTCTCTCCTCCTTCTTCTTATTGTCCCACTCCCTCTTCTCCTTCCACCTGCATTCTAACCACCTTGTCAAGTTTCCAAATTTCTTGACCGCTTCTATACCCCTTTCTTCAAACAATAACCATACCATATTTATGGTATTTCCCTTATTTCCTTCCTCTCTCCACGCATCCCATATACCCCGCTTTCATCCTTCCACCTATCACACTTTAACAATATGTGATATCTATCCTCCCTCTCTCCACATTCTCATAATCCATCCCCCTTCCCGTATCTCGTTCCTCTCATTTTTCCATGTCTGCTCCTCATCCACACTAAAAATATACTTTCTCCTCTTTTCCCCTTATGTCCTTTCTCCCCTATACCTTTCCTAAAATAAGCCTTTCCTCCTTCCCTCCTTAACCAATATTCCTTCCAACTCTGGTTTTGCCTCTCTTTCCTCCTTTGCTCCCATTTTCCCCATCCCAATTCTTCTTCTTCCCCTTCCTCCAAAAACGCCAACTTTCCGGCCGATAAAAGTTCACCACCAGAGATTCACAAACAACGCCCAATCGAATTAACTTGCTCTCTCTCTTCACTAAGTCATCTCAAAGTCTGAGCCGAAGATGAAATTGAAAAAGAAACCCAATGAAAGAAAAATTAAGTTGCAGCCACAATCTCCAATCCGTCATTCATCACTTGTCTGTCCCTTTTTTTTTCCCAAGAAAAGAAAAGAGGAAGCGAGAAACAATCCTCTTCCCACCACTAGAACCGCCTTCTGAGCCGGGTAAGCCCAATACATCCCAATCAAGCTAGCAACAAAACATCCGCAACCTACAATAAAATCCCTCCTATTTACTATAAAGTACCATCATCTAGCTAAGCAAAGCGTCTTTTTGAACAAACAGGCGGATTATCTAAAAGTTAAAACCTATGTAGCAAGAGTAAAACTAGCATACGCAAATCAAATTTCGCCCCCGACAGTACCAACTTTACTAGCTAGCCAACATAGCTGCCCAACCCGGTTAGCTCGCGTGAGCCTTTACGTATTGGAACTCCAGATGAAGCGTAAATAGTAACAAATGGCATCAGGAAACAAAGTAGGAAAGGAAAGAAGGAACGAAACTCACCGACCTCAACGCCACAGGCGTTAAAGTTAAAAGCATACGTCAGATGAAGAGCACAAGAGAGAAAATCTGCCCTTCTTTCCCCAAGGGCATTATGATCAGGGATTTCCTTTCTTTGTGCCCCCACTAATCTGATACCGTACACGTATATGCAGTACCTGCAATGAAAAAAAAATATGAAAAAAGACTCGCCCCCGCATCGACCGGGGAGTGAATTTGCACATTCTGCCAGCCCAGCAAATGATATGCACGTGATTTGTGATCAGATTAAACGAGCCAATGGCAGGCGCGATATCTACTCATGGTTACCGAAACCACGGGCCGCGATGAAACTCCCGTAGTCAAGGGAGTAGGGAGAGTGAGGAGGGGATGGGGCTGGTTGTTGCATGGAAAGTGTTTCCTGTTTTGGAGGAGGGCGTCCAGCCGGGGGAGGAGGAAAATATATAGATTTGGTTCACCCACAAGGTACCTGTGAAGAGAAGGGGAGAGAGATACGAGAAATAGTTGGACGTTCATGAAGGTGCAAGTATAGTGGTGTAGAGCAGTCAAAGACCGGAAGTGGGAACAGAGGTAGAAGGGACCGAGTAAATAGTGAGAAAAGGAGGCAGAAGCGCAGTGGCTAATAAGAGTTTGGGGGACGATCTGCCATACTGTGCGCCATAGGTCTCATACTAGGCTATTTCACGGGACGAGCGGTAGGAGAAAATCCGGGGACAAGTTACTGTCCCGCACCGCGGTACAATATTATGCCATTGGTACCACCCCCACAGGGACTGGTATCCGAAAGTGCTAATAGCATAACACAACTATACCATAAATCAAACCCTAGAAATGCCCTTTAATCAACCAATCAGTCAATCAAACATTTCTCTACCCCCTTGCGAACCCGTGCCAACATATGCCCCCTCTCCGAAAGACACGCCTAATAGGCTAAACCTACCAAATACTAATTGCTTTTCGAAATTATGTATTCTTCCCCAATATGGCTGATTCAGTAATTTACTTCAGTGCTCCGCTCAGTCGCAACGAGGTACCCGCACCGATGATATATAGCAAACCTAGTTTACCAGAGCAAGTAGGTTTACGAAGCTGGCTACACTAATCACCCACCACAAACTCACCTTACTACGACAAAGATAGAGAGAAACTAACTTCTGAGTGGGCTAATCCAGGGACAGTGCCACTGAGGTAGCTCCTATGGGGTGTTTGTACAGTACAACGCTGTATGCGAACACCCAGTGATTAACAAGAAACAAGAAGGTTCTCAGCTGGCCGACAGTCACTAACATAATGGTGTGCTAGTTTGATATGATAGGTAGGCTCGGATTGGAACTAGTAGGTGCGAGTCTCTGGTGCATATCTCGACCTGATACCGTATTCCAGTCTATAGCTCCTTCTTACCCTGCTAGACTGGAGGATCCTTTCTCTTAGTACACACACAGTAGAGGGGCCGTGTCATGTCTCAGAACATCAAATTCATAGAAAACAGAGCTTGACTTAGCCCACAGAACTACAGTAGCTCCGAGCGAAGCAAGGGAAACCCCACAAATGAGAGCCCCCAAGGGTAATGTTTGACTTTTCCGCTTCTTCCTCCTTCTCCTCTCACAAGGCAGCCAGGAATGGAAATAATACACCATCACATGAATGCTTCATTACAAGGTCCCATAAATTACACCAAAGCCCCCACTAGTATTAAGGTGTGTGCGTATGATACAGTACGGCGTGGCCCCCCTCAACTCTGTCCCCCTGGGCCGTAGATGTCTCTCAATTGTCTATTGCGGTCTGAAATAATACCCTCCCTTACGAAAAAGAAAACTCCATCTCAAGTGTTAGCTTATTGTTTGTTTTTGTTTGTTTTTCCACTCTCTTCTACTCCACGATACTCGGGTAGTTGGATGGATATAAAAATATTCCCAGCGCCAGACTTACTCTACAGTAAACGCGGCTTTGGCAGTCTGGTTATCCTAAGATTGTGTGACGTTCAGGATGGATGTCAAATTGGTCTTCACCCATCCATCCAGATGCTACACAAGCGGCAAGCTGGCTAACTAAAGCTCAAAACAAGATCTTTTAAACTTCCCCTGTCGGGAAGAAGAAAGGAAGAAAACTGAGTAATAATCCTTCAATCAAGAGTAAGAACCTCTCAGATCAACAATTAGATGAATACCGGATTCAGCCCAACAGCCCCATTTTTTTTTAAAAAAAGCATTCAAGGACTCTAAATAGCACTATTCGTCCCCCACCCTCCCAAGCCCTGCAGAAGAAGCTGTTTATTATTTACATTGGTTATCACTCGTTAGCGAATTTTTGTCCAATGGGGGACGTTCCCGCACATCTTTTCAGGCAAGGGAATAAGCGTCGGTCTCTGAGAGGCGCTCGGCTAGCGAACGAGAGTTTGTGTGGCTGGTCAGCCTGCGGTGCAGCAACTACCGCATGGATGGGTGGCTTGTGGATCGCATAGGTAAATATGGAATCAGAGGAGAAGAAGGGAAGGAAGCGAATCTAAGGGCGTTAAAGGGATCGATGGAAGTGTTCTTATTTTTGTTTTTTTGTACGTTTCTCTTGACAAACCACCCTACCGAACATGGTGGGATACATGCAAATTTGTTTGCCGGGTATATTATTTTCGCCACAGCGATACACTGACCGTACCGCAACGCGGCCGCCCGGAAATTTAGAGTTGACAATGTACTCGAGTAGGAAAGGGCCAGATGCCGTCCCTTCTCTTGCTCCCTGGGGGATTATTGTCCTAGTACAGCCCTCTCCTGTCCAGCACCGTCCGGAAAGGTACCGGTACGTGTACTTGTATCGCTCTTTTCGGCACTTTCCGTGAAGTGCTGCTTTGGCACCAGACTGCCCATGTTTTCTTTTCCTTCGGGAAGCGCTTGGGGCAAGGAACCGTTATCACTTCAACTGTCTCGGCGGTTTATGCTTACTCGCCACCCGTGCTGCGGCCTATTCTCGCTGTCCGTTCGTCCCTCATCCGGCCACACATGCTTGTGTTGAATTGAGCAGCGGGCGGGCGGTACGGTAGGGTACGATACGGGACGGAGCTTCACAAATCTCAGCCCCAGGCAGGAAGAGGGGGGGAAAATAGCAATCAGAAGGTGATAGTGAAGGTGATAGTGAAGGCGATCCATGGTACCTTTGTGACTGGACTGCATGCCATCTTTGCCTTTTTCTTTTTTTCCCCTAGGGCTAGCTAGTCGTAATTTGAGCAGGCTAGACTGTCATATGGTACTAAAGTCAGGCTTATGTAAATAGTTCCCGCCCAACATCTACGACTTTCCCTTGGTTGATTATATATGGGGTATCTCCCAGCGCCCTAGTTTCTAGTTCTTCAATTTTTTTCGAAGCTTCGATCTGTCTAGTTTGCACCTCACCCCAAACCTCGAATAACCGACAAAGACAGGAAACATGGGTGATGTTAACTTACCCCTTGAAGGGTTTATCGCTCTTGACTGGGCTCTACTCTTCCTCGCATCAATATTTGTCTTCATCCGAATCTGGGAACGGACGTGGAGGCGAATCGGGCCGCGGTCGATAGCTGGAATAATCTCTGACATATTCGTTATTTGTTCATATATTTCGGCTGTCACTTTTATCGGGATTAATACGTGGAAGAACAGCCTGCGAATCAAGCACAGAGGACAGCCAGGTCTGTACTATGGTGTTCCGATGGATCTTTCTGCCCATCTTTTGAAAGTATTATCTCTATTATTACCATTTACGGAGGTTAGTCACTAAGTCCAATTCTTGCGATATCAGGTTTCCTGGGAATCTCTATTCTTCATCTACATTTCTCTCTGGTTTTCGAAAGGTGCTTTCATTGCCTTTTACTTTGAACTCTTCAACAAAGATCCTGAACTCGGCAGGCGCTGCAAGGTTGCGGGGGTGTTTGTTTCAGTAGTCACCTTCTTGACATTCTTACTTCATATGCTTCTCCTACAATTCTGGTGTCAGCCTGTCAATTTGAATTGGTAATTAGCCCCTCCGCCTACCTCCACCACACATCAGTTTTAGGATATGATAACTAATTCTTCTGGATGTAGGGATATCACTGGCCACTTATGTTCAGCGGTCCACAACATGGAGAGTGTAACGATATCAACCTTTGCCAACGTCGGCACAGATCTCCTAAGTAAGTTTGCGCTCCCCCGCACCAATGTATTCATCAGCCTTATGCTTTTCAAACCCCCCCTCCTCCAATGAAATCTCAATGCCTAACCGCCGAGTGCTGACGTTATTTATGTTGAAAGTCATAATGCTCCCGATACTGGTTCTAAAAAACCTCACTTTTCGAAAGTCAGCTCTTTGGGGATGGTTATTCATCCTGTTCATCGGCAGTATTTCGATAGTGGCGGCAATTGTTCGATACGGTGCTCTTAGAGCCGTATGGGGTCAGCCGAAGGCCAGCGTGACCCACACCATCGATGTATCATCTATGGTCGAGATCACAACCTCATTGCTTGCTGTCTGCTCACCATCGCTCCGAGTGTTTTTCCGAGGAAAGAACAGGCCGCATCGGCCGATTGAGAGGGATGTTCGAGACATTTCGACACATCCGGACTTGATGAGCACAGTTAAGAGCGCTATGGACCCGAGGACCTCTGATGTGGATAGCCAGAAGCACCTTTCGCCGGTGCCGGAGAATCAGCTGGCTAGCTCGGATGACCTAACAATGGATTCTAGCACTTCAACTTTAACATCGTTTACACGCTCTGTGTGAAATCATATTGTTTTGATCGGTTTGTTTAGTGGAGTTATTAGGTGTTTCTCCTTACTATTTCATTTCGAAGCTAGTAGGCGTGTTCCTTTTTGTCAAACTACAGGTCTCTTTTTCCGTTTTTTGCTGTAGGATAGCGGAGGTCATTTTCTCGATCCCCCTGGGTTCAAGATCTTGCTGGGGAAAAAAAGGCAATTCAAATATACCTCTCATAGAGATTTTTAATCATTTTAGGCTTGTGCCTACTACGGATTAATACCTAATTGAAGCTCTAAACTGTATGACTCATTTCAGAACTACCGGTGGTATTGACCAGAATATTATGGAATCCACGCACTTTGCAGATCGCATCTTAGCACCATCACTCCAGAACCTGCAGCGGTGTGATACCGTAGTCAGCCACCCTCACCGTTTGCACAACAAGATAATAATCTTCAGCTCAAGTAAAAAAATATTTAGCACATTAAGAATTGAACCTTACCCGACTATCCGCTACTCTCTCTTCTTTCATTTATCTCCTGAGACCACCAGCATTCTCACTAATGAACAGCTTTTAGCTATGGGATAGAGCACTCTTGCCTGGTATGACAATATATATGGCTCCAAAGCCATACTAACCAATCACAATTTGTCGCGTATCCCGGCGCAGTACTTCAGCTTCCACAGTCAGGGATGGGTGAAACCTTGAAGACAGTTACCAGTACCGTAGCTCTAAGCACTAGTGGTTCCAACTTATTTGCCCGGTGCCGGCAGGTAAAATAAGCTTTTAGACCTGTGATGGCGGGAACTTGCGGCCCCCGTCTGTCTAAGCCGGGGCACCGCTTGTACGGTACTCTAGTACATGAGTACCGCTGCCCGGTCTCGGTGCCACCACCTAATTAATCCGGAGGGGTCTCCGACTTCAAGACCCATCAGCTACGTTCTCGGAGATGAAAATGAGCAGAGCACACAGTAGGTACCGTATAATCTCAAATAATCGGACTGTGTACTAGGTAGTCCGAAATTTCCTTCACTATAAAAGGGGCGGGAAACATAGCAAAAAGTAAGCTGCTCAGCCTCAGAAAGATATAACAAAAACAAGAAAACGCCACATCTTGCCAGAGGGGCGACTCCAACCACATAGCACCTGGTTCGATTACTTAAGAATATAGTACTGCACTTGAGTCTAGAATTCCCTAAGGCTTGTGGTTCTCGCCCACATCTACCCTAGTAGGATAGTGCGGGGGCTGTGGAGAGAAGTACTGTAACATACAAGCACGGTATCGTATGTATGGTTCTGGCGCCTTAGAATCAGCCTTCATTGCCACCCGGAGTCAGCGCACCAGTCCTGATATAAGTGACCATACTACTTGAGTGATATATTTCATATTACTCGTCCAATAGTTTTCTTCTCCATACAAGTGCCAACACCCCAAGTCCATCAAATTTTGCCTCGTCTTTAAGAGACATTACAGTAAAAATCACCTCTCTAGAGCAAAATCCGCTCTGTAAATGTGTTCTTTGCATGATTTAGGTTCATTATACAGAGGGAATAAGTAATCAATAATTTCATTCGTACATAACTAATTACAGGAGCGACCACCTCCCCAGGTACACTATAAGCGCAAAAAGTTGATTCTAAGGGCTAGAACCATACTTGTCATCAAGTGGTAGAATTGCTCTTGGGTATTCTAGTGGCGTTCAAACTAACTACTTGGCTATTAAAAAGGTCTCCGAAGGCTTTGCATGTATTTGTATGTATCTTGGCCCAAAAGCGCCCGGAGACTTTTTAAATGGCCAAGTACTCTCCTTGCGGTATGGTCCTAGCCCTAGTCTATAAAGTAACCCTAGCCCAATGAACCCCACCCTAGTTCACGACAGGTGCGTTCAACTTCAGTCTCGCTAAACCCCATTTCAAGGGCTTACAAAATTCGTTAATAGTGAACTCTAAATTTCCGATTAGCACCGGAAGAGTGCCGGTAGATGCACAAGATACTTTACAAAAAACGTGAAAGAAGTGTTAGTTAAGCAAGTACTAATAAGCACATCACATGCTTGATCTTTAGCTCCTACTATTGAAAAGAGCCAACCTTAAGCCGCTGGCCTAACTTACTAGTTACAGGCAAGAAGTACCCGAAAGTTTAGACAGAAAACAGGAATATTTCAGGGATACTTCAGGGGGCTAAAACATAGCTGAGAGGCCCGTGTACAAGTCCCTGGCATGTGGAAGTCGAACACCGGGGGGGTCCTGGTAGCTGAGAGGACAATGCATAGAACACCAAATTATCACTGTAAATAACCAAAGTAGTTAGCATGAAATCAATAAAAAAGGGGGAGGTTTAAATAAAAAATAAAGATTCTTGCTGTGTAACATCCCAAAATATTGACTTTATTTGACACTCTGATACTGTAAGTGTAAAGAAGTCTTACCAGTAAGTAAAATACCCTAGAGAATCTGAGATGATGGTTAGTGGCTCACCCAATTGTAGATACAATGTCAACTATGGAATATGAACATACCTCATATAAAAAAAGATGCGCTGTCCAGACCCTTCCCATTTCAGCTGAGTGGACATATCGACAAATTGCTAAAGACCAGCAACTCTCTGTCTCCACTGTATTCAAGATTTGCCACGAACCAACAACCCCCAAAAAGCGTAAGGGCCGCTCCTTCTCCA
The DNA here is from genome assembly GCA_003521225.1 of Tuber microsphaerosporum. Lineage (NCBI taxonomy): Eukaryota > Fungi > Ascomycota > Pezizomycetes > Pezizales > Tuberaceae > Tuber > Tuber microsphaerosporum. Next base: position 3,780 of record QOVD01003076.1, on the reverse strand, counting down.
TCGACACACCCACCCGATGCCAATGAGTTGCCACGACAACCATGAGCGCTGCCTCAAGGAGAATGCCTCTCCTGGAGGTTGCTGCTGCTTATGGGATAACTGCTTGTGAGAGAACCCTCTGAAAAGCTTGTCAAATGGAGGGTTACTCTGGCAGAGTTGCTTGCAAAAAGCCATTTCTCGACGAGAGAAAGCGCGGGCTCCGGCTAGCCTTTGCAATAGCTCACTGAGGGTGAACTATTGCTTATTGGCGCCAGGTCATCTGGACAGACAAATGTTATGTCTGGTTATCTGGCTCATTGAGCCGGATATGGGTGACCTGGCGCCTAGGGGAGGAGTATCAAGACGATTGTCTTGTTCCAAAGTTCCCAAAGAAGAACTCGATAATGGTATAGAGGGGGATATTGGGAGGAAAAAAAGCCCCACTTGTTCTTTGGGATAAGAACAATTGGGAGACAATAACTGCGAACTGTTATGTCCATTATGTCCTTATGCCAGTTTTCTAGCCCTTCTGGTACCAGGAGAGTGAGCAAACGGGGCAAGGACTCTGGTTGATAGAGAATGGGGCATCTGCCCATCAGGCAAAATTTACTACCCAGGTTCAGGAACAGTATGATATTCCCAAGTTCGTCTAGTCCCCATCCTCCCTCAACCTCAACCCAATTGAAAACATTTGGTTTATCCTAAATGATAGGTTAAACAAACGTTCTCCCCGGCCCCAGAGTTTGGATGGAATGGCCAAGGCCATTAAGGAAGAATGACATGAGATCAATGAGGTCGATCTCTTGACCTTTATTGACTCAATGCCTAAGCGGATTGAGGCCATCATTTCTGCCTCCGGGGGTCATACTCGTTGGTAAATCTTGTATAGTTAATTTGTTTTTTTTTTTTTGTATTTATCTTATATTTTCCTACCTTTTATCACTTTGCATATTTTATATTTTTACTACTATATAATATATAATATTTTTAGCTTAATACAATTACTAGTAGAGATCACGCAGGAAGAATCCTTATTTTTTACTTCAAAATTCCTCGTTTTTATTGATTTCATAATAACTACTCTGGTTATTTACAGGGATAATTTGGTGTTCTACGCATTGTCCTCTCAACTACTAGAACCCCCCCGGGGTTCGACTTCCACATTCCAGGGACTTGTACATAGCTGAGAGGGCGGTGTACTTAGTAATAAAGGTACTGCTAAGGCCGGAATGCTTGCCATTTCTGCTGGTAAACACCTTGCTATTCATTCCAAGAGCTAATTTTTAATGTGAAAACAATATATATAAAATAAAAACAGGTGAGTATTATAGATGTTTGAAGATGGGTATACTTACCAATGTGTAACAGGGGCACCCTCTAGGAAGATGGATCCTAAGGTTGCGACCGCACTAAAGTCTCAAATTAGAATAAAGATAAATGTAAAGTTAAAAATAAATGAATCAAACGGTAAAACTTAATATCATTAAGCCTGAAAGCTTTAGTCAATTCAAGTTCTTCCCGAGAATAGATGGTTATCAGGGTAGGGTATACTTCGCTTATACGTCGTAAATATAGATATAGAGCCAAGTAACACCCCATCACTACCATGACCTCTCACAAGCATCCTGCTCAGCTCAGGATTATCCTAGACACCCTCTCCGGTAGAATAAACCTTTGGACATGTCGGATAGCTCAGACATAGTTAAGCCCACGAACCAGAAGTGGTTTCTGCAATGTAGCTCCAATACAACCGCATGAGAGAAATCCTCTTACAATCGATGACATTCCAGTGGCGAACTGTATTGTCAATGCCCAGACTATATGTCGGTCAGACTCACTGACCCATCAACATTATCATCTTTATACAAGCTTTGTAGTTATTTGTCTCTACTGTATGCTCATGCTATATTTGATTAACTGCTCAGCTCCCCCGGTGAGATGTATTATTGTGTTGGCTTCCACGGGCGCTACCCGGAACCAATCCAATATCTACTATCTTTACCGTGACTAGACTAATGCTTCTAGAGTCCAATTACTTCCCTCAGATATGGTACACTACTTAGGGTTGACACAGACATACTATGGGATCAGTTACGGAAGCAATTCTGATTGTCCTTGTAACACCCGATAGACCTTCTGGTGAGTTCTCTTACTACCCACTGGCTAGTACGAGATCCTCTACAACCATCAGGTGTCAAATTGCATCAAAGTAGGCGAGCTCCTTTTGCGCAGTCACCCACACCTCCCCTATATATCCTGCGAACAGCTTTCGGTGGGTTGGACGGCGGCGACGTATATGGTGTTGTGAGAGTTCCTCCAATCCTCAGATTTTCTATTGAGTTTCTCAACTACCTATGTGTTTACTATGTGCGTACAGTCCTAAGATCTGGGCCAGAGGGGGGTGTTGGATACTCAAGTCAGGTTACCAATGGGACATAACCCCTCATGTAGCCATACCAAGATCCGGTATGCTTAAGGCACAAGCGGCACCAGTAACATCTAATCCCGGACTCCTCTAGGGATAATCTTTCAAAGTCCCGGTATGGCTCCGCCGATCAAGGTAGGGTAACAGGGTGTCAAGGCAGGGTAACTGTGACCTGAAGGTAGGGTAACATGATTTTCAAGGTAGGGTAACTTTACCCTATCATTGGTAAAATCCTGTTTGAAGTCCACACGACCCCCTTTAAGGTGTCCGCGGAGCCCCGTGTAACCTTCATATTGTTTACTTGAGTTCTGTGGAATAATTCCTCCGAAAGGTTACCCTATCTAACTAGGTCACTTTCGTTACTTGGACTATCCTGTCTTGCCCTTGGACAAGCGGCTGCTAAAGTTCACTTAGTAGACTTCTAGGTACTCATCCTAGTCTACTTTGTATACTTAGTATACGGGACCTTCCCTACCGTAGTTACCCTTATGTATACCTGCTGGGCATCTAGGTAGTCACTTGTAGCTACCGCTTTCAAGGGTCGTTACACAATGTTTAGATGCCTGCTGATATGTCATATAACAAGCGCTGTTATGTGCAAGCTTGGTAATTTCGGGCAGGATGGACATACCAGCAGATTGCTGATAACCAAAATCCTGGCCTCACTAGTGTTCATATTATCTGCAAGGCCTCAGTGATACTGAAAAAACGAAAGGGTCGACCTTTCTTAATCGATACTCCCAGATCGCTGAGCTCTGCGGAGTTCAAGAAAGCGAGAAAGCTATAAGAAAAGCCATCTTACTTGAAGGATATTCTCGCCATGTTGCAAGAAAAACACCCTTTCTTGAAGAGCTGCACAAGAGGGAACCCCTGGCCTTTGCCCTTCAGTACATCAGCCAAAGTTCACATTTGACCCCTATACCTTATGAGGTACAGGGGGTATGGGGGGCCAAATTATAAATCTGCAGTTGTCATATCCAAGATAGGAATACGTGAACTTCCAGATAGGCCACGGTACAGTTGCTATGCTAGCTAAGCGAGACGCCCAATGTCCAACTGGGGACACCAGGAAGGCTTCCTAGTACATTAACACTATGTCTGCTTCCCCAGGTGGACGGAATCCATACCGGAACAATACCGGACAAGTATGGGAAAAATACTTAAAGGCCTTCAGAGGTCTTAATTTTACAATAGGTCATCAGATTTGACCTATAAAAGATAACACTGAGACATGTTTCATGTCAGGCACTCGACCGTCCCGTTTTCCTCCCGATGATAAGAACTGACCTCCCCGACTCCGTTGACCACCTCCCGGACCCCGTCCTCATGGCCAAAGCATACAAACGTCTTAAGCTCCTCCTCAGGCAATCCCTGCT
>QOVD01003075.1:0-25272 GCA_003521225.1 Tuber microsphaerosporum | reverse complement strand
AAAGCACACCAATCAGCATCTGTCCGGGTGGGGGGGTGTCTAGGTGGCTAGGGAGGCAGTCTGACTATGTGAGGAAAAACTATGCGCTTCTAATACAAGTATTATCCATGGACAAAATTAACCGCGCATCAACGAAAAGGGAAAAGCTTTGACCATGGCAACAACACTCCCCCACCAACCCCGCCTTTGTTCAAACAGGGAAAAGATCAAAAATGTAAGTATAGAGTAGAATACATAGTAGATATTAATATTTGAGTTAGAGAAAGTTCTTTAGGTGGTGTTGAAAGTGGGAGTGATGAGAAGGGTTGCGTTGCCGTCGATCGTTGAAGCGCGGTTAATTTTGTCCACCGACGACACTTTATGGTTTTGCATTAGATCAAAAAAACAAATGCAAAGGGCCCAGTGCCTACCTTTGAACCCCTTAATTCGTGTCGATCATCATAGTAACACGTATAGGTGCAGCGACTCCACTTCCCAGTGTCGTGAGGTCGCTGCGCTTATACATATTTTTAAGGCAGTGGGCATCAAGGACTAAAGTGCCCAAGGGTAGGGTAGGATAAGAGTTCAATAATAATTGATTTTAAGGGGAATTGAACTCATAGGCTCCTAGTAATTGCATAAAGGTTAATTGTGTCTTGACATCTTAACCTCTACATGAATTAGACATTCTATATACAATATTACATTGAAAACAGATAGTTATTCCCTAGTTTATTTTATCAGAAGAAAGGTCAATAGTTTACCGAATTGCTTATTGACCGAATTGCTTATTGATTATAATTATTATTAGAGTAAACACCCCCTAAACCACACAAGCTAAGCACCGGTTCTAAAGGAATAATCACATGCAAGATATTAATATTGAAAAAAAAAAGCCTAGTTTGGACCGAAGGTAAGTTCACATTTGAATAGAACAGTATATCAATAAATACTTAACTCGGAATTGTATCATAATATTATTTAAGAAAGCTGTTTCTTACTCACTAATTTTCACACTAGTATACTAGAAGACGAGAATGGAGGCACACCCCCTCGGAAATCTGCTAATATGGCCCTCACTCTGCATATCCAATTCAGATTACTTTATCTTAGATGAGGAAATATAAACATTAAATTACAGGTTGTTTTCCTAACAACTATGAATCATTAATAAAGTATGACAATATTTAAGGAAATTTCTACCTTCCCCTTTGTGATTGAGCGAGCTCCTTACTATACCTCCTGTCTTCCACGGGTTTAGGTTCATAAGGTAATCTTAGCTAATCCTCAGCCAGACCCAACCCAAACTCAACCTAACCCGGATTAGCCCAAGAATAGAGGACCGAATTGTGAGGCTTGCGCCTACCCTACTTATGAAAATATGATACTATTACTCACACCACCCCAACCAGGGAAATTCCCAGATCCAAAATACAACCCAACTTTTCACCTACTCGTACCAGAGCCATCGCCCAGCATCCCACAAACTTACGATACCCCACTCCTAGCACTTCATGACATCCTACAAACATGATGTCGTCTGGCAATCGCCCGGAAGGTATGATAGAACCACCACCATCCCAAAACACCGGCGAAGCCGGCCAACCCTTCTCCCCCAGCTATGATGCACCGAAGTTCCCGCAGACATGCATAACTAGATAGGTAGGTGGGTGGGTGGAGATCAGAGTGGCATAAATTCCTTCGTTAAATTTCAGTCTTAGTTCTACAAGAATTTCCCCCTCATCCCCCCCTCTTTCTATAACCTTGTAATACCATCACAACACGAAATTACCTTTTACTCTTAACCATTGCTTTCCGCCGCAGCTCCCCGCACATGCTTAACTCATTCGGTAAAATCCTGCTACTCAAATGTACTACGTACTCCACTCTCTTCCAGCCACAGTATGGCGCTCGCATCCCAGAATCACACGCAATCACTCGCCCAACCCACCACGACTCCCACTCTAGACGACCCCCTTAACTCTCTCATAAACCCCATCACTATCATACTCCTTCTTCGGCCCCTTAACTCCATATCCAATCTCGAACCCCTTCAACCCTCCATCCCCCGCCACACCCTCACTGCTGCCACCACCGTTAAACCGAAACCGATACCTCGGCCAATACCAATCCGCACGACAAAGGTGCTTCCCACCCCCAACCCAACCGCCTTTCCCATCCTTTGCGCGTCCGGAGATCTCGACGCGGTGGAAGAAGTAGTCCACACGCGAGCTGTCCTCCGGCTTGACGAACCAAACAGTAATCGCGTCTTCCGTTGGGTGGTGGCGGTATATGTAGGACCTGCGCGCCTGGATTGTTAAAGGCGTGGGCATGGTTGGGGTGGGGGTTGCGATGAAGGTTCCGATTTCAGTGTAGAGGTATTCCTGGACTTCGCCCGAGTACACGGGCGGTGGGGGGGTAGAGGGAGTTATGGTAATGTTGGCGCAGGTTGCGGCTTCTTCCTGCCCGTTCGCTTCGTCGTTGGTGTCGTCATCTGCGGGGGGAGGAGTGCATGAGAAGGAAGGAGGCCTCGGTAAGAACTCCGCAACGCCTTCGAACGTTCCTGAGGAGAATCCCGGATGTCTAGATACGATCTCCCTGCGAAGTTTCCATTTCCCATGAAGGGCTTTGAATATAGCTCTACTCAGAATCCCACCCTTCGCTTCATCCTTCCCCCTACGCTCAGCGAGTACCTCCGCCACCTCCCGAAGCGTCTTTTCCGCCTCTTCATTGCCGGGGGAGAAGTGTGCAGGGACCATAGTGTTGGGATATACTTCGTTTGTTTCGGGTAGGATCGGCAGCCCAATAGTTTGGCGGAGGTCGTCTACCAACGCCATGTAATCCCCCATGCTCCATTGAATACGTGCTTCGGGTGCGCGCGCTACGATACGCAGCGTGCGGGTTGCACGAGATTCTGAGATGCCGAGCTCCATCTCCCGGACGGATGGCCAGGGCAATTTGCCGGAGAGTAGCCCTGCCATCCAACGGCCTTGGAGTTCCATGATACCGAAGAACGGGCCTTTGTACATCCCCACGAAACCACCGGTGTTATTGAAGGATGGGTGGAGGCATTCTTTATATAGGAGCAATGGTAGGAAGTTTGAGTCCTCGGGGATGTCGGCATCGTTGGAAGTGAGGTCGCGGAAGAGGTCTTCTGGGAGGAAGCGTTGGAGGGTGGAACTCGGGTAGAAACCAGTTCCTAGCAAGATGGCATCGACATCCGTGATTTCACCGGTGTCAGTGTGCAGCGTGCTACCATCTGCGCTCTCGAGGCGGCCGATTACTGGTTTTATCGCTCCACTGCGGACGAATTCCAGGTACGAGTCTGATATCGCAACCCAGGGAGTGTAGCGCATGTAATCGTCCGTCATGTGCAGGTTAGGGTGAATATCCTCCTGTCTCCCGCCGACCTGAGAGGAGATGAAAGTATTTATAAGAATGTTCATCTCCTCCTGCGTCTTATTCATTGGCATGGGGCCCTTCCTCCGACGATTAACGTCGTACAAGACTATGTCATCGGGAACAAAGCGCGGTGCCGAAGGGTCCTCTTTATGTGCGATCGGCAGAAACCTCGGGATGATCCAGAAAGGCCGCGAGAACAAATGCACGAGTTCGATTCCTGCACGCTCCTCTTCCGGTAAAGACGATATCCGCAAGGCGATATCGGCCGCAATTTCAACACCGCTCATGGACCCGCCTACCACCACAATTCTCTTCTTGCCGGAAAGTTTCTCGTGCGGCCATGAATACTCCACGGAATGCAGCACCGAGCCCGTGAAACCATCCATTGGCATCGGAGGCACATAAGGCATAGAAAAGAACCCTGAGCAAATCACCAAGAAATCAAAATTTTCCTCCCCTCCCTCTTCCCCCACCTTCTTCCAAGCAACACTCCACCCACCCCCCTCTATCTTTCCAACCTTAACAACAGCACACCCCAACCTCAAGCACTCGTCAGGGATATGCCTCCTCCGAAACCTTTCCAAGTACTCTCCAACTTCCCTCGCCGTCGGCAACATCGAAACGCCCGGCTCATAAGCCAATTCCGGAAACGCGCAACTATACCTCGACAAGTTCGTTCGCATGCCCGGATTCAGCGTCACACTTCCGGCGGCCGGAGACCAGAGCCCGCCAACAGCATTACGGGGCTCAAATATAGTTGGATGAATCCCGCTCGCTAGAAGGGATTTCGCCGTTGTCAGGCCGGCCGGGCCGGCCCCGATTACCGCGGCGGTTTTGCGCTTCATTGTTGCGATTAAGCGATGGTAGAGGGGGGCCAGTTGGAGGTTTTGTAAGTGGTGATGATGGTGATGGTGATGGGTTGATGGAAGAGAGAGAGGGTTTGTTGGGGTGGGAGGGGGTGAATTAAACTACCGCTAGGTTGTTGGATAAATTATTATCATATATGATACCTAAGAATTTGGCTTCCGCATTAACGTTTTTCCGGATTATTAGCGGTGCGGGTATTGGTGGACGATTGCGTGCTTATCTTAGTGGGGTTTAGAGGATGCAGGGCTGTCGATCGGAGCTCACCGGTTTCGGTAGTGCTCCTTGTCTCTGGGGCGCGAGCTAGGATGGGGTAGTTTACCGACATTCATGGATGTAGAAAACTTACAGCGAATCCGCTTTCTACCTATGATATCTATGATATCGGCACTGTACAGTAGAGTACAAAAAGCCGATTCCCACAACACCGATCATGATTGATGACATTCCTAGAGTTCCCAGAATATCTCTAGAGCACTGTACATCGATCTAGCCCCAAACGAGAGTGCACCTTCAGATCGAATCACTACAAGCAAAAGCGATCCACGGAAGTCATCTCGCTGTGTGCTATAATAAAGGGTCCGATAATCGTACAGGTACCTGTGATCTTCAAAGCTAAGTAAGCTATCGCTGATGGTGCTGGACTCCATCTTCACTCATATAAGGGTAGGAACCCATTGACCGAAACAGACAGGGATATATTTTGCCAGTTAGCCTCAATAACTGTCCCATAATTTCTTACCGAACTCTGCAACACCCAAGAAATCACACACCCGCTAACCGTCCCAATTCCCAACAGCGAGAAGGGATCCCTTTAGCACCGGTTTATAACACAACACTCGCAGAGTAAACGCGCATCAGGAGATCATTGTTGCCTGCCAAATGCACTAATGCTTTTGTAATTCTATTAAACCATTACCCACTCTTGAATTAGTTACCACCCTCATTTTCCTGCACCCTACCCTATTGCAATAACTACATCAAACTACTCCTCCCCCCAACCTCAGTACTACCTTGCCCATTCGGCATCTCTCCATTTCGCTGTCCGATAAACTCTGTATATATCCCTCGCAGGCGCTTACGCTCTTCCGGGGAAATACTTGGTCGTGTGGATTGTAGTGAGGACTCGACATGTGACCAGGATATTGTTACTTCCGCGGTTCCGGCGTCTTGCTTCGTCTTTGTTGCGGAGGGGGCGTTGGTGGTGCTGTTAGAGGAGGTAGAGTTGTTTGAGGATTGCTTTTTCAGGGACTCGAGCTGTAAGAGTTAGCCAGAGCAAGGGATATGGGAAGAATGGTGAAATACCTTTTCCAGGAGCGCTATCCGCTCGCGATGTCGATTTGCGCTAACTACGGGTGCAGCCCGACCCTTCCCTTTGCGGCTATCCCCCCAGACGAACTCCAAAAAGTCCAATTCCTCCTTAGCATCTTTGCCAGTTGCACTCGCCTCCTCCTGCTCTTCTTCTAACGCTTCGCGCTTGCGCATTTCTTCACTGATGACCCCTTGCACGGCTTCTAAATGTGCATTGTAAAGCACTGCCTGCAAGTCGGCTCCGGAATAACCTTCTGTCCTAGCAGCGAGTTCTTCAAGACTAACGTCCGGGCCCACACGCAACTTTCCTCCTTCGCCGACGAGCGCGCGGAAGATATCTAGCCGGTCTTCGAGATTTGGTAACCCGCACAGCAAGCTCTTGTCCAAACGTCCAGGCCGGAGGAGCGCAGGGTCGATTAGGTCTGGTCGGGAGGTTGCCGCGAGGACGTACACACCATCGAGTCCTTCCGCACCGTCCATCTGTGTAAGCATTTGATTTACTACACGATCGGTGACACCGGTAGAATCGTGGCCACGCTTCGGTGCAATACTGTCGAATTCGTCAAAGAATAAGACGCAGGGTTTTGCGCCGCTAGCACGTTCGAAGAGGTCGCGGACGGACTTCTCTGAAGCTCCGATATACTTGTTAAGAATTTCGGGACCTTTGACGGAAATGAAATTGAGGCCGCACTCTCCGGCTACTGCGCTTGCTAGAAGGGTTTTTCCGCATCCGGGATAGCCATAGAGAAGGAGGCCGCTACGGAGACGTAGGGGGCAACTGGCAAAGATAGGGGCATATTTGGTGGGCCATTCAAGTGTTTCTAAGAGGATTTTGCGAGTTTCAGTTAAACCGCCGATATCTCTCCAGCTTGCGCCGGAGGTTTGTAGCTTTACGCCCCGGAGTCCAGCGGGGACAAAGCCTCGGAGAGCAGAGTCGAAGTCTATACGCCTGAGGGTTAGTGTTGGCGATTCTTTAGATTCGCCTGTGTCGACCATGCGGACGACAGCCTCGTGTCTAGCACGGCCGACGAGGAGGACCAAGTCCCCGGGCATATAGCCTTCAGTTTTAGCAGCAATATCGCGGAGTTCAAGACCTTTCTCTAAGACTCCTAAAGTAGTTCCGACAACGCCTTCTAGTACTGTACGACGACCCTCCTTCGACATCGCTTTGAGCGAGAGTGCTTCGCGGAATACGTGACCGCCAACAACCAAGCTATGCATGCTTTCCTTTGCCTGACAGCTAGCCAAGACGACTACGCCTCCGCGTCCGCCAGCACCGCCAGGAGATGTGTGCTTTCTAACGGCGGCCACGACGACCTCAGCGATTTGCCTCACCCGAGAGTTGTCTTGATTTTCGGACTCAGAGGCACAGAGTCTGTCGAGATCATCGAGGAGAAGGATGGAATGGCCGGTCTTCCCAGCCGCCCATAAGGCCTCGGTGAACCAGCGGGTAACATTTTCTTTAACTGTGCCTACACGCTCTTCGGAAAACTTCGAAAGAGAGCCAGGTTCTATGATCCTGTGGAAATGTGGAGCTCCAGAGAGACGCTTTGCGATGAGGCGGAGGATTGAAGTCTTTCCCGATCCGTGAGCGCCGGAAAGTAATACCGAGGAAGAAGACAGCAAATGATTGGTGACCGAGGAAAGAATGTCGTCCACACCCACAATTGGCTGATCAGATTCAGTTTCCGGGACGAACAATGTTTCCGAGACGGCCGCTAGCGGAGGAGTAGGCTTGGGTACAAGTGACCCAATCTCAAGTGGGAGCTTTTTGTCCGCCGCTAGAACCCACTTAATATACTGTGACGCCTCCCCGCCCTCGCCGGTAGAGACTTCAATCTTGAGGATCCCACCGGCAGCAATTGGCGAATCCCGAATTGCCGGGAGGACAAGCCCGTCAGTCAGAGCACCCTCAAGTACACTTTCTCCAGGGGAAACTAAGGTCTTGTCCTCCTCTATCATGGCCTTTGTCCCGTTACGCTGTCTATGAGGGCCCAGAACCTCTTGCAACCTTGCAACAGCCATTTCCTCTAGACGTTTAGTTCCACCACCCCATTTCAACCCGTCCTGTTTCTCAGTGCCCTGGAATGGAAAAACCTTGATTTTTGAGAGCATTTTCTGGGGCACCTGTTGCGGTGCAGGCTCAAGACGTACCATGTCGCCTACTTGTCCAGGCCGAAGATGTAAGGCGGCAGAAAGCAGTCTAGACAATGCTACATGTTTCCCGTCTGGTGCAGAGTCCCAAGGGCGTACAACCGCGATTATTTTAGAAGCCGGAACCACCTCCGGCGCTGCGTCCTTTTTGTCCTTTTTGTCCTTCTCCTCAGGTTGCTGCTGCTGCTGTTGAGACGGATCTTGGGGAGGAGCTATAGCTGGGGGCCGGACAACCGAAACCGCAACGTGGGAGACACTCCGAAGATGCCTCGAAGACATGAGCAATGTAGGATCTAGGTAGACCGAAAATCCTTTTCCACCAGCAGCAACCTCTTCTCTATCTTCATCACCTTCTATAACCTCCTCTTCCTCGTCGTCATCTGTCTTCGGAAGATACCGTTCTGCAGGCAGCGAGACACCCCGGAAAAACATTGCTCCCGCGCCCCCACTATCACTCCGCTTCTTAATTGCAGTTTTCACGGTGCTAGTAGCCGACTTTGCACCCTGACTCTGTCGGCGCTGTCGCTTCTTCGGCGCAACAATAATCTCGGCTTCCGGCGAAACCTTAGCGAAACCGTTCGGCGAGGAAAGAGCGTTTTCTGGCTCAACCTTTGTCACTCTTATAGAGGCCGTAGATGTAGGAGATAGGTATACCGAGACCGGATGTGCGGGAGAGACACAGCGGATCTGCGAAATAAGATTTAGTTCCAGAAAGTCTGCATGTAGCTCGATTATCTCCCAATCACTCGCGGTAAGGGGTTCGATGTGAAAGGTGTGCGCCGGCGTAGGGTCCAAATGGAGGTGAATAGAAACCTAATCATATCAACATAATCCCTCGTTTGTGAAGCCTCAACATGGCACTTGGTAGGGTGGAGCAAACCTTAGATCCCTCAGACAATCCCACGCTCCGAGCAAATGCAGGATCCATCTCTGCCACTGCCTCCTCTGACCTCCCCGATCCCACACCCGGCTTCCTTTTACTCTGCATTCCCGTCCATCCGGCATACGCGCTCCTAGTAGTTGTAGCGCCTGACCCTCCACCAACAGAAGTACGGAAGGATAACTCAACAATAACATTTTGTGCTGGAGTATTTGCGGATACCAGCACGTTGACGAGTGGGATTGGAAGGTTGAGAAGACAGTTCTTCAGTGGAGTTAAAGAGACAACCGCGGGGGTAGCGGGGGGTGAGGGCTTCCGGGACATGGTTGTTGGGGGGGATTTTAAAATAATTAATTATCGCAGATGTTCGGAATGGCCGTGATTTGTATATGAAACAATAGTGCAGGGAGTGACGGTTGGGTATTATGGGGATGCTGAATATTGGAATAGAAGATTAATGACGCGTGAAGAGAAAGCAATATTATGATGTACAGTAGGTAGATAGGTGAACCCAGTGGTGAAAGAATTTGGGGAAAGCCCTTCTCTTGTAGCAAAATCCCGGAGCTTCCTGAATCCCAGACGACCTGAATCCCATGTGTCTCGGCTGTGGCTGAATTCAGCAGCGGACTTTACCAATTTGTTGGCTTATATAAGCTGCGACTATTTATCTCCCAATCAAAGCAATTAAGGGAGTGGAAGAGAAATTTACCCTTATTAAATCCAAATCGGGTAATGAATAAACAACGCGGCTACCAGAACACAGCAAACGCGAACATCTTCCATCCAAATTGATTCGTGAGAAACAGCAAAGTTCCAGTCAAGCCCCTCCCTCCAATCCCTTTACTCAAACCACAATCCTCACCAACCATCTCATCATCCCTCACTTTAACAATCCATTGAGGTCACGAAATTTATCAAGGTTCGTCAGAAAATAATATACAACAATAATGTCTAAGCTTCCTGTTATCAAACTGCCCGAGGAAATCGATTATGAGAAACAACAAAGTTTGTTTTCCGTCCATTGCTTGTTACTCTACAGTCAGACTTACAATGTTCAAATAGCCGCCTTTGAGGCTTTCCTTACAGGATTCAAATCAACACTTTCAACAGAGGAGGCTGCCCGTGACGCGTTATCGAATCTGAACATGCAGGACGAGGATGAAGACCTCACCGATACACCCCGCCGTCGTGCAACTCGCTCTGGTGGAAGGAGCCGTGCAAGGCGACCGAGAGCTGCGGTTCAGGAACCCAAATTAAAGTACATGCTACAGCTCCAGGAGATTGCAAACAGAACACGGGATTCTATCACTATCGAGTTGGATGATTTGAGGAGTGTAGGTGTCTTTGATACGGATCCAAAAAGACTGGGCTGATATGGCGAGTGACAGTTTGAGGATTCAGGCCTTGTCGAAGAAGCAGTAGGATTGGTCAAAGCGGTGGACAAGAACGCTGCGCATTATATTGAAATCTTTTCGAGGGCCATTGATAAAGTTATGCCCCCAGAGACTGTAGACACTACGTATGCTACCATTTCTGCCCATAGACCATCAGGTGCTAACAATGCTTCAGCTACAATGACGATGTCCTTGATGTTATTCTCACACAACGCCGCAATCGCAATGCTACTGCTGAGAGTGATTCGGCCGACCCGCTTTCGCTCGACGCTCCCCCACAGCTCTTCCCCGCGATGCTCACCCGTCGCTACCAGGTGTATTTCAAACCTTTAACACCATCAGGCGACTCAGGTAAGAAAGCGCTCGCGGTGCGTAATGTTCGTGGCTGTCACCTAGGCCATTTGATCACCGTTCGCGGTATTGCAACCCGTGTGTCGGACGTCAAGCCCACTGTGCTTGTCAATGCATATACCTGCGACAGGTGTGGTTGTGAGATTTTCCAAGAGGTCAAGACCAAGAGCTTTTCTCCGTTGGTCGATTGCCCTTCGCAAGAGTGCAAGAACAATGATGCGAGAGGTCAACTTTTTATGTCGACTCGTGCGTCCAAGTTCTTACCATTTCAGGAAATCAAGATTCAGGAAATGGCAGATCAAGTACCTGTCGGACACATTCCCCGAACTCTCACAGTGCATGCCCATGGCTCTCAGACAAGATGTGTCAACCCTGGGGATGTTGTCGACATTGCAGGAATCTTCTTACCAACACCATACACCGGCTTCAAGGCCATCAAGGCAGGTCTATTAACGGATACCTACCTTGAAGCCATGCACTTCGAGCAACACAAGAAACAATACGATGACATTGTGATCGACACCCGAACTGTCCAACGTATCGAAGAGCTCCGAGCACAGGGCAATCTCTACGACACCCTCGCCAAGTCCATTGCCCCCGAGATCTTCGGTCACGAGGACGTGAAGAAATGTCTCCTCCTCCTCCTCATCGGCGGTGTAACTAAAGAAATGGGCGATGGAATGAGAATCCGCGGTGATATCAACGTCTGCTTAATGGGAGACCCTGGAGTAGCCAAATCTCAGCTCTTAAAATACATCACCAAAGTCGCTCCCCGTGGAATCTACACCACAGGTCGTGGATCCTCCGGTGTCGGTCTCACAGCTGCCGTCATGCGCGATCCAGTCACGGACGAGATGGTTCTTGAAGGTGGAGCTCTTGTACTGGCAGACAATGGTATCTGCTGCATCGACGAGTTTGACAAGATGGATGACTCGGATCGTACAGCGATTCACGAAGTCATGGAGCAGCAAACTATCTCCATTTCCAAAGCCGGTATCACCACATCTCTAAACGCACGTACTTCTATCCTCGCGGCAGCGAATCCTCTCTACGGCCGTTACAACCCCAAGATCTCCCCTGTGGAAAACATCAACCTCCCTGCCGCCCTCCTCTCCCGCTTCGACATCCTCTTCCTAATTCTAGACACCCCCACCCGTGAAGGCGACGAAGAACTCGGCCGCCACGTCACATTCGTGCACATGGAGAATCGCCATCCAGAAATGGACTTCGAACCCCTGACCCCGCAAGAAATGCGCATCTACATTGCCCAGGCCAGAACCAAACGCCCCATCATCCCTAAGGAAGTAGCAGACTACATGGTCGGCGCGTACGTGAACATGCGCAAAGCCGCGAAAAAGGCGGAAAAGGACAACAAATCCTTCACCCACGCATCGCCCCGGACTCTCCTCGGCATCATCCGTCTCTCCCAGGCTCTCGCCCGTCTACGTTTCGCCGACTCAGTCGTGATTGAGGATGCCGATGAGGCGCTCAGACTCATCGAAGTGTCCAAAGCCTCGCTGCAGGAGAAGAGCGACTGGGATGAGGACAATACCGTTTCCTCGAAGATCTACAACATCATCCGAACCCTAGCCTTTGGCGCTAGTGACGGCAGTGGTGAGTTGAATATGAGGAATGTCCGGGAGAGGGTTCTGGCGAAGGGTTTCACGGACGACCAGTTGGCCGACGTGATCGATGAGTATTCCGCGCTGGATGTCTGGCAAGTGGCCGGGGAGGGTACTAGACTCGTATTTGTCGGGGCCGAAGTTGATGACGTTGAGGAGATGGACGTCGACATGAGTTAGCCTTTAGTTTTTCCTTTTTCCTTTTATCTTTGCTGGTTTCTCCACTATTGTAAGTCAGTCTAGGTTGCGCGGTACGGTATGCTCGAATGTGTAATACCCTATATGCGAAAATACAATGACATGATAGATGATGCCTAGTCTTCTTTTCCAACCCCCAACGAAAATGTGAACGTGAATGAACATGACACCTAAATTCCAACCTATAAACGGAAACATTACGAAAGAAGTGAAATAAGGAAAAAGCCAACGTTTGCTTGCAGGCTTTCCACTATTTCCCCCCTTGTGCAGTGGTGGCGGAGGTGGTGGTGAAGGAGTACAGTATTCCCACTAATAGTAAGCGCAACCATACTCGTAGCGTCAAATGTCTTCCCGTAATAGTAACAGTCTTCGTCTTCTCTCTGCTCTACCCACCCTATCCCGGTTGCCCCAGTGGCCCCGTTAGCGTCAGCGCACCTCCATACCCCAGCACAGGTATACTACCACTTCACCCACCACCACCGCCACCTCGTGTCAGCGCTGGGCCTTGCGACTACCCAACCCCACCAACCGTAGGCCCACAATTCCCCTCAGGAAACTCAAGTAGATACTCCCTGGCAATAGACTAATACTCTCGACGGCCGTCCCGAGATTCGGAAATGCCACTTCAGCAGCGTGATCCGCCGGAGCAGAACATCCATTCCCAACATCCCCGACTAGAACCTCCGGCAACGCATTCAAAAACTCCTTCCTGCCGGGTGAGTTCCCCCGCTGAATAGTCACGGGCGAGCTGGTCACGTACATCTCCCGCTTACGATTAAAACCAAGTCCGAGCGAAAATTGAGTCGCCGACTGGGAGCTCCACTTGAAGTTGGATTCCAGGCTATCGGAGATCAGCCGTCCCGGACAGATCCCCGGGTACGAGCGCAGTATCATACGCGGAATCTCGTCCCGCGGTCATAGGAAATACTAGCCTGGCAGCTGCCGCCCCGCTGCGTGCTAGTGCCCTCCACCGCGAACTCTTGGGCGGCGCCTGCGGTCCATTTTGCCGGTGGCTTGCCTCCGAACCGGTCAAGGAAGGTGTCGAGGCGTTTTCGGCAGGGGAAAAAGGATTTGTCCTTCAGTGGGAATTCCGCCATCATGTCGTTCGGTATTATTGAGTTTTGGTTCAGTTTAGTGGATGCTTGAAGGGCGGGGGTATCGAAGGGCCATATATAGTGTAGTGTGGCTGGTGAAGTGAAAACATTATAGCTAAGGGAGCTAATGCGGACAGTGCCTTATTTAATTCTCTAGCACCCAAACTTCTTCGTGCCTAGGTTTAGCATCAGAATCAAGCACATTTTTTCAATACGGTGAGTGCAGTGCAGATTGTTAGCTCATTAACTTAGCATGTTTAGGGCAGACCTACTATTTTCGCCACCCCTGCCACGGGAAAATCAGACTTCAAAATTTAATAAGGCAGCTTTGAAGTTGCCCTGGCCTAAAGACCTCCAGCACTAATGAATTAAAACACTGAAGGGCGCTAAGGCTCGAGTGATATTGTGTGATTGCGCTTGCACTCACAGTGAGGCGTTACATTCTTTCTTGGAAGCCTTATTGTGGGGAGCCCCCTTCTTTTCCCTCATTTGCCGGATACTGAAGCACACCTGCATCCCGTCGGTCATCTCCCATTTGCCCATTCCTGAGCATTCAGATTCCCATTCATGCGTGCCATATCGGGACCCCAGTCATCCCAAATACGATTAGGTGTCCCGAAGAGCCTCAGGAACCTCCTAGCCTAGCCGCTCGGTTCAAACCAACTCAATCAGGAAGAAGCAAGCAACTTGACGAACCTCAGACAAGATATTACCTTGGACCGGACAGAGAGACAGAGACCTAGAATAATATATTTAAATGGAAGTTTTGTGTAAGTGAAATCATAAGTAGTCACTCGCAGGAGACCCCTAGGCAGTGTTAAATTCCATTTCCGCCCATGCTATCAGCCTCACCGGCTAGAATGCATAGGGGAAATGGGGAAACGCTAGTCTGCCGCTTTCTGCCTCAACTCCTGATTGAATTCAACCTCCATCCCCCCATTGCTCTCGACTTCCAGTACCTTGCTCATAATACAGCTAAAAACTACTAATGACAACATACAACACTAATCAAGCTACAATATTCTGCAGTAGTATAATCTAGAGTTCCTAATTTCAAAGTATAATAGCTCTTGTAATAATATTCAAGTTTATATATACTATACCCAGAGGAACTGTCAATCTATTAGTAGGATTGAGTTATTATAATGACGATATGATTTGGTAAAGCAGCAGGGATATTGTTGAGTACTATCATAAGTGAACAAGTGGAATTAAAGTGAACAAGTAGAATTAAGTAGTATTATAATTCACTAAAATGACAGCAATTACCAAGGCAAGTAAGTAGCTTGTATTGCCTATAGAATAATAATAAAATGATTGAAAGAGAAAGAGAAAGAAAAGAGGCAATGTAGAAATAGAAGTGGAGACAGAAGGTGATGCAAGCAGTCACAAGATATTTCTCCTAGCTGCAAGTACAGAGAATATCAAAGTACAACCATAATTTCCAACAAATATAAAAGAGCATCCAATAGAATATCTTGTATGGGACATGTTAGAGGAAACTTTGAAAAACAATGTGAAGTGCTCATTTGGTATACAAGAGTCAGGAAGAATTGTCTTGTGCATACTGGCACTGTAGGATATATATCTTAACTTGCTGTAGTCCTATTTACATACTACAAAAAACTTCAACAAAAGGTAGAAAAATACAAAGATAATAATACATCAGAGTGTTCAGCAAACAGCAAACTTGAATCTAAAAATGAAACAACTCCAGAACAAATGAAATCGTCCGAAACACTTCCGAAACATGAGAAACCTCTACTACTATACCCAATGCTGGTATTGCATTCAGCAGCCCTAGATCCTGCCCCTGGGGTTTCTTAAAATAACGAGCCCCTCATCCCTCTGCAATGCCTCTGGTGGCGATAGATAACACGTATCTGCAACCCAAGTACTAATTGCTTGGCTTAGGTAAAGCACTGTACTCGGAGGGTGCAATAAGTCGGGCGACACCCATATAAAGTAACTAGTGTTTTTGCCCACACAAACCCGTTTTACACCAATTTTTTTGTGAGGAAAAAAGTCGGGCGACACCCAGAATAGGCAATAAACCAAGACTTTTTGTGGCACCGCGCCCGACTTACCCGAGTACCCGAGTACAGAGAGGTATCATACCCATCGGCGGGCATGGATACAGAAGGCAAGCTGGATTTCCAGTGAAATCCGAACAACCCGAAGGTCACCCGAAATTGCTCCAAAATGTTCGACAGCACACCTATACCTAACCAAACCCAACTGGTCTCCCGGCTAAATGACAACTCTGCCACCTAAACTCCCTAACACTCCCTAGAGACACGTTCCACACTATACCTTTATTTTCAGCACACATTCGGCAACAGATCGCACGATAGAAGGCAATCCGGTTTAGTCAGTATGCTACATAGTTCCCCATAGATTGGGGGATCCAGCCTAGGGCAAAAAGGCCCGTGCAGAAACACTGCATCCTCAGAAGTGTTACCACCTCCAAGGACAGCCGAACCTGCACCCTGGAACCCCAGGCAAGCCGGGCTCAATCACTATCTCTAGGCAATTGCCCCAGCTCCCTTTGACGCTTCCTCTCATCCAACCTACACCACTTTAATCTTCGAAGAGAGCTCTCCTCAGGATGTCAGTAAGTCCTTACCTTAATCATTGAGTCCCCCTGGGCCTTCCAAACATGTTTTTCGAACTGAGTAGGCATTCAACCCCCTGTCGCTAAGAACGCATCGTCGGACGCTATTACCTTAGAAGAGGAGGCGGTATCCGAGTGCAATATATCTATCCCTCTGCCAAAACTTTTCTATATCCCTGGTGACCTGCATAGCTTGGAATTCATTGCAAGACGTTATCACCATGGCCGAGTCAGAAAAATAATTGAGAAGCCATACGTCGAGTACAATACAAGCAAGTTCCTAGGGATGCTCGTTATGTTCAGAAATAGATCATGAAATAGAAGGTTCCCCGCCCAGTCGTTCAGTCGGGTGGCCGAGGTGAAGCGGGACACTTTGCCTGGGAATAACTACTTTACCAGGCTTCAACTCCACTACGTGAGTATTCTCAAAGGTTCAGGAACTGCTTTGGTTGTGGCGTTGCGACCAATTTATGATACCTTCCTAAGCTAGCCGGGCTGAGGATCACAAATACCGAGTGATCACCTGTAATCTGACTAACCAGACCAAAACCCTAAGATCCTTCCCAATAAGGAAAATAAAATAAAAGGCATCCAATCTCCTACGGTAGACAAACCAAAAATCCCACCCCACTATCACCCCACCACTACCACCCGCCAACCACATATCATACCACCTTAACGATCCCTCACCACTTACCACAACACACAACACCAAATTGCGATGCTGCCAAAATACTCCCCCTTCCGTTTAACCACGCTCCGTATCTCTACCCCCTTCCCACCAGCAACAACCATCCTCCGACACACACATCGCGATGCCTCCACTTCCACCACCACCACTACCACCACCGGCAGTAGCACAAGCTCCACCTCGACCACAACTTCCCCCCAACCCAACAAAAAACTAGACTGGGAAACCTTTCTACAGCTCCGCAAGCAACGACGCAGGTACAACCTTATCTCCTCAATCTTCACCAGCGCAGTCGGCACGACCGCAGGCGTCAGCTACCTCGCCAACAAAGAGATCGACCCAACGCAGATGATAATGGGCATGGATCCCATAATCCTCTTTGGCATTGCTACCGTTAGCTGTGGGGCGCTGGGGTGGCTTGCCGGACCGGTTTTAGGGAGTAGTGCTTTTTCGGTAGTTAAGAGGAGGGTTATGGGGCAGATTAATGAGGTACGTCGCCATTCTTCCTAGAAGGATGGAGGAGTAGGGAGGGAGGGAGTCAAAGAATGAAGGAGACAAGCGCTAATTGGAAACAGCGAGAGCGGGAATTCCTCCAACACATCAAGAAGAATCGCGTCGATCCCTCTTTCCAAAGTTTCCGCAATCCCGTCCCAGATTACTACGGAGAGAAGATTGGCAGTATCAAGCAGTACAAGCAATGGCTGAAGGATCAGAGGGCGTACAATCGGAAGAGTTTTTTGTGAGGGCTTCTTTCCCCCACGGTATGTTTCTGTAGCCATAGAAGGCGGAAGATGGAAGTGGAAGGTGGGAGGGGGAAGTAAAGGGGTTATTGTACAGTTTCGCTCTTCTCGCTTTAATCCTTTTGTTCTTTTCTTTTCTTTTTCCTTTTTTTTTATACAGCATCACTTCTTACTTCTTTCTGCCGGATTGGAAAAGTATATGTTCCTTTCTTCCTTTCTTCTTGGTTGCTTGATTGCCCTGGATTTCCGACGGATTGGCGAACGAACGAACAAGCTTAGCATGGAAGGATGGATCGATGGAAGAAAGGGAAGAGCAGCAAATTGGGCCCCTCTCTCCCTAGAAAAGAAAAAAGAAATTCGAATAAAAAATCACCACTGGCTGTATATAATATTATACACTGAGCAACTCCCATCTTTTTAGCAAGTGAATTTCTAACCACCACCGCCACCATCACCACCACATCATCAGGAGTCGGAACCTCTCACTCTACCCTTTTTTTCCCATCACCTCCACAAGTATGATAAGATACTTTACTCACGACAGAAAACAATCTTACAACAAAACCCCCCACCCCCCTTGGACCATTCTCACTATTCTTATCCCCATCCCCGTCCTCTCCGGCACGCCTCCCAAAACCTCGGCATCACAAAGAGCAACCCACACCCTCTTCCCATCCAATCAAATAGTCCATACATACACGCCTCCATCACAACCACCCACACAGCAGAGCAGAACATAGTACTAATCCCCCCCTGCTCCCCACCGAGTGACTCACCATGACCAACTGCCGTAGCAATGATATTCTCAATCACAACCAACGCATCAAAACATATCCGCACATATTAAAAAATAGGGATAGGAGGTATACCATTAAATTTTTTATATTACTATGATAATAATACGGATATCTACCATACACCACACCACGCCCACAGCAGTACCACGACTCTGGTTATGATAACCTTCCAAACATTGCTAAAACCCCGTATAACATATATACATCATATAGGCCAAACCGGCCATGTAACTTAACCCCCCCCAAGATAATTTGCTGTATCGTACTGGATCAGATCGGATCGAGTCGGATTGGAGGGGCAGGTAAGCAATGGGAGGGGGGGGAAGGTGGTCAGGTTGCGCTAAATCTTAAAGCAGAGCAAAGTTAGTTGTACGATATAATGCAGGCATACCGGCAGTACGAGTACAAAGTGAATGCCCGAAGGAAAAAAGAAAGAAAAAAAGGCATTTCCCTATACCAAGATATCCAGCTGGCGATTCAGCGTATGTTTTCTCCTCTCCTCCCTTCATGTCCAGAGGAATCTATTTGCCCAATGACAAATTATAAATAATACCGGTAATATGCAAGCTAAAAAAAATGGAAAATAAAAATAAAAATTAGCCCCCCGATATAAGTCACTCTTAGCCCCCTCGGTTTTTTTAATCCTCCGCTCCCACCTTCAGTTTTTTTTCTTTAATTTAATCAATTCGCATTAATAGTATGTTGCCATTGGAAGAAAGGTAGAAGAAAAAGAGTTTTCTGTTTTTAAAGGGTTGTAAAAGAACACACGCAGCTACACACACCACACATAAAAAAGAAAAGGAGAAAAAGAACAAGCTACCCAGTATTATTTTTTTCCCTTCTCTCCCTCGCTCCTTTCCTTGCCCGCCCTCTCTAGCACACTGATCCTTCCACTGCTCCAGTAAAGTAGAAGCTCCAGTGCTTGTCTCTATGCTGAAATGCTCAAGACAAATGAGAAAGAAGCCGATCAAACCCGAAACACAACTATGGAAAAGAAAAAAGGAAGGAAAAAAAAACCACCCAACCGACCAATCATGATGCAAAAGAGAAAAACAAACGTCATGAACCATGAAAGACCCCACAATCAACAACGCCGGGTAGATGTGAATAAAACTTTTCTTCTTTCGTGTGTGTGCCCTTTGAATAGAGAAAAAACCCATGAAAAAATAGTAAGAGATGAAAAGCAGAACATAAAACATAGCAAGCAACAAAAAGAGGCCCAGAACCCTCTCACCCCGTAAATCCATCTCATTTCCCCAGGTCAGTATTGCCCAGTCTCAGCAGAACTTGTAAAAGGTAACAAGGAAAAAAAAAGCAGAAACCCCAGTTGGAAGCCGTCTATACCCAATTGCATAACAACCTGTGTTTCCGAACGCTGCCGATGAAAGACATGAAGAAACAAGAAAAAGAAAAAGAAACTTCATTTAGAAGGGTGAAGAAATTGATATAGAGAGGGATCATGAGAAATCATAAAGCAGTCAAAAAGCAAAAAGCCCACAAAACCCCAAATATTGCGCCATGTTTTAAACCTTCCTTCGCTCCCTTTCTTTTTGATGCAAGCAGAAACAACCGATGAAATGTTACTTTTTTGTGTCCAAGGAAGGAAAAGGGTCCAAAAACATACGCAATTCCGATGGACGGAACTACCACCAAGAGGTGTTGCCACCAGGGTTGCCATAGCTTCCGCCCCCGTGGCCACCACCCCCTCCTCCGCCGTTGTAGCCACCACCATAGCCGGATCCCCCGCCACTGGGGTAGCCTATCGTACAATGTTAGCAATCCTGGCAATTGAAGTAGAAGTACTGAGAAACATACCACCACCGCCACCACCGTAACCATTACTTGAGCCACCATAGCCACCACCACCGCTACCGCTACCGCCACCGCCATACTTTCTGAAATCACGGCTGGCATTGCCGCCGCCGCGCCCTCTTCCGCCGGGCCTGCCACCGCCGCCACGACCACCTCCGGAAAATCCACTCTCCCTGGCAATTGCTTCCAAGAATGAAGGGACTTCCTGGTTGGCTTCTTTGAGCAATTCAAGAAGATCTCTAACAACACCGCGATTACTGCGATTCAAAAAAGCAGTAGCAATGCCAGTATTACCAGCACGACCTGTACGGCCAATACGATGAACGTAGTCATCGATATCGGTAGGAAGATCGTAATTAATGACGTGAGTGACGTTAGGGATATCGAGACCTCTAGCGGCCACAGCAGTTGCAACCATAACTGGACAACGACCGGTGCGAAACATCTCAAGAGCGCGCTCACGCTCGCGTTGTGTACGATCCCCGTGAATCGACGTTGCTGGAAAATTTTGATTCAGCAAGAAATCGCTCAAAGAGTCCGCCATACGCTTGGTTTCCACAAAGATAAGTGTAAGGCCACCACTATGTGTATGGAGAATGTCCAAAAGCACAGAGCGCTTATCCTGATCCTCGACATATTCGACTTTTTGGGTGATGTTCTCAGAAGTCGAACCAACACGGCCGACGGAAAGGAAGATGTAATCCTTCAAAAAATCTCTAGCGAGCATCTGGATGTCACGGGGAAAGGTAGCAGAAAACATGAGTGTCTGGCGAGCATCAGTCTTAGGCATATCTTCACCCTCAACGATCCGACGAATCTGAGGCTCAAAACCCATGTCCAACATGCGATCAGCTTCGTCAAGGACGAGATATTTGATGTTTGACAATGATATACGACCACGCTCAATCAGGTCAACCAGGCGTCCAGGAGTAGCGACCAAAAGGTCACAGCCACGCTCAATCAAACGCAATTGAGATCCAATGTCGGCACCACCGTACACCACACAGGGGCGAACCCACGAACGGTACGCGAATTTACGGGACTCTTCATAAATTTGGGAAACAAGCTCACGAGTGGGAGCCAAAATTAGAGCAGTGGGATAGGCTTTTCGCTGACGGCCATAACTAGCATTTGCACTTGCAGGGGCAGATGAGGGTCCTTGAAGGAACGACTGAGAAAGTATCGGAAAAAGGAAACCACCTGTCTTTCCAGAACCTAACAACAATTAGCTTGTATGTAAAGATAGGTGAGGGTAAAAATTACCAGTTTGCGCGCAAGCCATTAGATCTCTACCGCCCATAACGATAGGGATCGAATATTTTTGCACAGGGGTAGGGCTCTTGTAGTGGGCAAGCTCGATATTGGACAACAGATGAGGATCCAAAGGCGGGCTAGTGAACCGGTTGACGGGGTCGGGAACATCATGACCAGAGGCCTCAACCGGAATATCGTCATATTTCTCGAAATTTATACCAGTAGCTTGTTTGGTAGGATCATTGGGGACGCCAAAGAGCTCACGCTCGGTACGAGGATTAGGAGGTCCGGGGATATGTTTGCCATCGGCCCAACGGCCATCTCCAGAACCTCCACGATTACCACCACTGCCTGGATTGCCATATGCGTTGGGATCAAAGGAGCGTTGAGGGCGAGGAGGGGGAGCATCCCAAGTACTACCCGCAGCACGAGGAGTGAAAGATGGGGCATCGACCCAATTACCACGAGAAGTAGGAGCAGCCGACTCCTGGGGAGTTGGGCTAAGTTGAGAATTAGCACAATCCGCCAACATCAAATTTGAAGAATGGAGAGCCAGAAACTATATGATGAAAGTACGGATCACAAGGCAAACGAAAAAAAAAAAAACCACATTGAAAGCTGAAGGGCAACACAAAGAAAACATGGAAGACGAAAACTAGCAGAAATGTTAATGACATACCCGTTACTCCATTTAGAGGATTGAACGCCATTTGCTGTGCCGTTCTGGACAGGGGGGGCTATAGCAGGCGCAGGGCCGGCGTAGGATCTGGCACCCCTCAGATGGGGAGGGATATAGGTCGCCCGACCACCACTCCCAGAAGAATGATTAGAGGCTCCAGAAGACGGAACCCCATCGGCATGGACCGAGTCACTCATGCCCAAGTTGGACATGCGTTGGTTAAGTTCAGCCATGACTGGAAAGCCTTTTTTTTAAAAAAATGTTGGTAGGTGGTTTTGGTAAATTTACTTGAACGAATGTGTTTGATGAGGTGGAAATCCGGTGCCGAAAAAGAACCCGAAAAAACAATAGTCTGTGAATTAAGAAAGAACCCGAGGTGTTGGTTAAGGGCAAACAAGGACTCCTAGGACTCCTTATGTGCGTTTGAAGGAAAGAAAAAAAGGATGTGAAGAAAAGCTGGTATAGAACACTTCCTTCTGGATCGCTCCTGTCTATGGATGTCGTAACGTCGCAAAGAAAGGAAGAAAGGACGGAAAAGGACTGGAATCTAAGAAGAGAAACGAAGGAAGGTTAAGATCCTCTGCTCCTCTGGAGTTATGTGTGAGTGGAAGTGAAAAAGGGAGAGGAGATACGGTGTTGAGTTCAGAGAGGAGGTTGAGAAGGAGGTGGTTTGTGAAAGAGAATGGGAAGAAGGTAGAGGGAGAACGGGCTAGGGAAGAGAAAAAGGGTGGGAGGCGAATGGGAGAAGAAAAAAAAAGAGAAAAAAGAAAAAAAGAAAAAGAAAGGGCAAAAACAGCAGAGCACCAAGCACCAAAAGGGCCGATTGATGATGGCAAACCGTAAAAATTGGCCGAGATTACTAAGCTAAAATTAGACGAAGAAATGGGGGGTTTTTTTTTTTTCCTGGGAGGAGGACAACTGCCCAACTAAACCAACCAGTAAAGTAAAGTCTGTCGCCTGTCACTGCCATAAGCAGGCTTCGCAGGCGGCAACGGGACGAGTTCTTGACGCAGGCCGGACCCCTCTGGGCAAAGCGGAGCTCAGTTCGAGTTACGGTACTCGTATTATACGGTAAATGATATGCTTTGAAGAGGACAGCTCTACTGATATCGTACCGGTATGCGGCTGACAGACCCCCGAGAAGCTTTCACAGAAAATTCCAATACCAGCACTGAACCCGTCACCGTGGTGTGAAAAGAATACCGGTACTCGAGCAAACAGACAGAAGCACAAATCATGTACTGTACCAGTACTGGTATGATAGAGAGCCCTATACCTCCAATAACCCATACCGGTATTCTTCAACTCATTTTTTCTTCCAACCGAGAAAGGTCCGCTGCAATCTTGCAGAAAGTTATGAAAGTTATGATAAGTTACTTGGCTTCTCTCGTTCGCGTCAGCACGCTTATCGTTGCCAAGACGGGATGGCGGATTATCGCAAAAATGATAAAAATTAATGATAAAATAAAAAAACCTGAAAAAAAGTCTCTTGCCTGCAACGACCGGAGAGCCCCAATGAATACCGGTACTTGTACGATAAATAATATATACAGACATATATCGTACCGGCTACAACACATAATTATGCCTTTGGTCTTCACATGAGCATAAAGGTGTCAGATGTGGCAACATAAAGTAGGTGACAGAAGGTCATTTGCCCTCAACATGAAAATGGCTCTGAGATAAGGGTACACGTTATCCATACTCCACTCCGAGGTATGGGGCTGAGGTATTTACAGTACTGGTACAGCACGACTGGTTACCAGAGTCTCTTGAGCCTCCTCCTATCATATAAAGCACTCAAACCCTATTTGCGAAAGTCGGCTTGCAGAGACCACCAACACTTGACAGGGACAACAGCACAAGTACTCGTACAGCACGGTACCAGTAAAGTACTGTTCTTGTCTGAGCGCTCAACCAGTTACCGGAAAATCCGGTGAGTTGGAGAGGCGCTTGGCCGAGAACAGCCGGCCGAAGCAATAGTCCTGCCAACTATCATTGCCCAGGACAGTTCAAGACCGGGCGGTCATTTTCTCGCAGGTTTTTCGCACACCCGTCCTATCGAGCCAGTGCTGGCAGGAGGGTTACTTTGTTCTGCATGAGCACTCTGCCGTTTACACGACAACAGCCACTGTTCCCCTTGCATCCGTCACGAAGTGCCAATACCAATACCGGTAGCTGCCAGCGACTTGCCTGAGGCAAATACAGTAAAATCCCACCATACGACCTGCGGCTTGGTGGTGCAGGGCACAGGATTGCTGCCAAAGAGTCCTGACCGATCGAGTACTGTACCTGAAAACGTAAATACTGTACAGTACGATACCGTAAGGGTATGATACCGGTACGGTACTTCTTGATGGTTCGCATGTTGGGGTCAAGAGACGCTTACATACCAAGCCATATCAGCACGGTGCCACCATGAGTAGAAGAAAAAAAATGGAGGGGGAAAACAAGGCAAAGGAAAGGCACAATACCGGTATGGCACAGTCTCATCGCATGGATAATGATACTGGCATGATACCGGTACTCGGGGAGGGGGTTTCCGGTCACAGGAAATTTCACTACAAGTCACAGGGCCTGCCATCAGCAGAGAGACAATGCCGACAGAGAGAATCATCACAGTCGAGTGACAGCCTTGGTTTTCCTGCCCCTTTCTTTTTGTTGTGATAAATTTGCCCTCTGGCCAGTTTCTGATCAGCCTCGGTTTTCCCATTGTGAATGATTAGAGCTCCGTGCCTTCCCTCTCCTCAACAGCCAAAGAGTATTCCGGTGGGGCAGTAACGCAGTACCGGCATTGCTCGAGTAGGATGCATTGATACAGTATCATACAGTCGCACCCTGTTAAAGGGGACGCCAAGAGTTCAGGATCTTTCGTTCGTTATAGCGGGGTTTTGAGAGAAACTCCTTACAGTGAGGGCTGTTTATTTGGGAGCGGGGCACAGATTCCAAGAGGGTTCATTCGTAATAGTGAGGTTTCCCACGTAAAGAGTCCCATTATAACGAGGCATAACTGTACCGCACTCGAATACCGCACAGCACAAATACATTGCCATAGAAACGGAGGCCCCCGCTAGTTTTTTTTTTTTTTGCCGATGCTTAGCGCTCATAGGAACGAGGAGGGAAGCTTCTCCGTTTCTTTGCTTGTTTCTCCTCCTCCTCCACCTCCACCACCATCACCGCCTCATTACTTCTTTCTTTTTTCAAATTCGCATTTCCTCCCCTTCCTTCTTGTATATCTCTCTCCACCACCACCACCACCACCACCACCACTTCTTGAACTTCTCGAGTTTTTGGAATTTATTCTTCATACCGTCGAGTCTACCCTTTATCGAAAGTCTCACCATGCTATCTAGCCGATATTTAGCTCAGGTATGTTTTCCCCTTACGCTACAAGTCCCTGCCATGAGCGGACCGAACACCAGGGGGTCCCGGGAGC
>QOVD01003073.1:0-18566 GCA_003521225.1 Tuber microsphaerosporum | reverse complement strand
GAGAACAGGCCCTCCAGACAGAGGTAGGAAACTAGGGCTTCGCCCGAGGCCAGGAGTTGGGTTAGGACTGTGGAGGTGGGTGAGGGTTTGCCGCCGAGTTTCACAATCGAGGACTCCGGCGAGGTTAGGTAGAAGTAAGCCGTCGAGAGGGAGATTAACGCGGTGCTGCCGAGGTAGATATTTAGGGGGGAGGCTTCTGTTTGTTTTGTTAGTTGGAAGGAGGGGTGGAGAACCAAGGAGCAGGTCTCGTACCTGGGAGGGGCATTGTGATGACAATTTTTTTAATGATCCTTTTTTTTTTTCTTTTTTTTCTTTTTTTTCTTTTTTTTCGTGATAGTTTAGTGACAATCTTTCGGCTCGGAGGATTTGCTTAAGATGGAGGAGGGGGAAGAGAAACGGTGAAGGAAGGAAAGAAGAGGAGGATGAGGAAGGGTCTTTATTTCAAGAACCACATATCGTAAACCACTGGCCTTCGTTTGTCTGATCTGTCTGGTCTGCCACGCATCACTATGGTGAAAATTCCTAAAACAATCACCCGCATGTATGTGCAGAAGTGAATCCCCAATGGCAGTGGACGAGTCTTCATTCATTCGTTCCTACCAACACGGTAGAGAGCAGACTTGACTTGACAATTACCCGTACACATTGAGAATTTGACCACTACACCTCGTCCCAACAAAGTAGTATATCGTAAACGTGAAAATGAAAGTAAAAAATAAAAAAGCCAGCATAGACTACAATAATATACGTTGAGGTATTCACCCTTTTCCTTTTATAAATCTAAAGGAATCCCGAGAGAAATGAGAATGAATCTAAAAAAAAGATTGAAAAAACCGTACACCCAATGCCTGTTGAACGCCGTGGGTTGATGATTTTTCCTCTGCTTTTTTTTTTTTTTTTAGAGCGCCCATTTTGTATGTTTTTTTTGTGTAGTGTTTCAGTGGAAGAGTAGGAAGGAGAAAAATGCGGGGGGCAAGCAGGACAAGGAAAACGGATTACGGCCGTTCAGGGGGTAAGAATAGTGGTAGGGAATGGAAAAGAGCTATCGACAAGTACCAGCGCAAGGAAGGAAGGAAGTATATGCTACAATATTCCCCAAACATCCTCGGCAGCATGACAAAACTTACTGCAAGCAACACTCGCCGACAGCGAGTAATTACTGACACCAATCTTCTCATCCACCCACCCATCGGCAAAGTCATCTTTTCCCTTCGCCATGGCACCCACAACAACACAGATGCTCTCATTATCCTCAAGCCCGGAAATATACTCCCGGACATTCATAACGGGTGCTTCCCACGAGAGGGTCACCTTTCGGCAATTCGGTGGGAGGTACTGAGAGACGGGGTTCTTAATAACCTTGAGCAATTTCTCGCTGGAGGTGGTTGATCGGATGGATAGCTTGTGTAGTAGCTGCACCATAAGACCAGCGAAGCGCTTGAACGTCCGGGGTATCCGCACCGTAGGGTTCACCTCGATGAGAACGCCCTTGGAGGATTGGATGTAGACTTGGAGCTTTCCGGCTTTGTTTACGGGACTGTCTAGCAGTGTGAGGAGGCACTGTTGAAAGCGCAATCGGTTGCATACTCCGTTAGAAAGGTTGAACTTCTGACGAATGCCTTTCTTGCAGGTATGTGTATTCATGTATATCTGAAATCCTCCCCCGCACCAACCCTTATTTCTTTCTATGTGAAAGAAGAGAGGAGGAAGGAGGACCTGCAGGATGTGAGGGCAATGGGAATTGGGGGAAGCTAGAAAACAGACAACGGACGGAGTGGATTTAAGCAAACCTGATGGAGAATATCTGGTCGGGCGTCACTGATATCCCGACCCATCTTTTTCAAAACTCCAATGTGATCGTCTGAGTTGAGGAGGACGTACTTCTCTCCTCCGTTGGCCGAAACCTTGTGCGTTTCGAGGCATGCCTGTGCCAGGACGACAATCAGCCGTTTTGAATCTTTGTCTTCAGGCGAAATGGGAACCGCTTGCTCCGCTATGAGACTTGGTAGCGATGGGAGGGATTGCGTTCTAGGTCGCTTCTTGACGGGTGAGCTTGGTGATGCCATTGAGAATGGATTTGTTTGCGGGGTGTAGTGTCCGCGGGGGAGGTGACGGTGTTGAAATTGTCCTTTCTCGGTGGTGGGTTGGGTTGGGCTGGGTTTGACTGTTGGAACTCGAGAAAAGAGGAAGGAAAAAAAAAAGAGAGAAAGCGGCCTAAGCTTTCCAATGCCAAGATGCCCTTGCAGTAATGTTACCGGCAACGTCCGCTGCCTTTTCTCTCTTGTAGCGAAATAAAACAGTCTTGGTGGGAAAACTACCGGTACTTTTACCTCCCAATATATACCCTACACGCTATTAATAAGCCTGTGAACTCTTTTCTTCCATGATTTTTTTACTCCATTTCCCACACCACAGTCAGTCTCACCGAGTCTAAAGACTTTTCGCGAAAAACAGTCAGGAGCGACAGGGTCCAGTTCACACCCCTGCGGGCTTAGCCGTGATGTTCAATGATTATTCCCCCATCGCGGAATATTTACTTCGACTCTCGGGCCTTGCCTCCTTTGCGCCCACCGGAAAACCAAAAAAAACACCCCAATGTAATTATCGTGCGCTTCTTCCTTCACGCATAGTCACGCGGCAGTTGTAGTGCTATAATACTACCGTATGTCAATTACCGTAGCTCAACCCAGGGAACTCTAGTTAGTTAGTTATATGTATATATCCTCATATAACCCGGTACCGTATAGCATTTGACAAGCAAAGGATAAGATAATTTGACCGCGGGGTACAGTAGAACCTTGCCTGGAGGTACGGTAGTTGGACGCTTGTTCTTACTGAGCCGTCCTGGATTATGGGACAAAGGTTGGAAAGTTCTTCTGGAAGATTGATCTGGGTTAAGGCGTAGATCTCCGGGACCAGCCTGACCTGATCTGCTCTGTAAGGCCTCTTTTTTGGGGAGGGACGGGCTCTAATTACTGCGACCTCCAATCCACCCCTTCCTTTTCTTTTGTCTATTTTTCACTCGGAAGTGAATAATGGTCAGGGTATGGTTGGCCGGGGAGGTTATTGGAAGAAGACAGAGAACCCAGTAATCTCAATAAAGTGAGTCTAGCCAGTCTCGTTGGTCCTGCGCTACTGGTGTTGCTCTGGCGCCCAGTGCGGTAGTCAAACAACGTGATTGATTTAACTTCCCCCATCAAATCACCCATTGTCACTCGCAAAAACGAACCGGTCGCAATAATAGCAAAGTTCTCGGGAAAAAATTTGGCTCCACTTTGATCCCTTTTTTTTTTGTATTAATTAGTTGAGAATAGCAAGGGGATATATAAAGCGAACACAACACGAAAACTTAGGCCAAGGCGCTAGAAACTACTTTTTTGTCCGCATTGCTATCAGACTTGTAAGCGAAAAAAAGAGTCCACAAGGACTGTTTTGGCACCCTGCACTGTTGGTATTCCGCACCAAGGAATTTCTAGTGGGATAGAAGTGACCTGAGCAGCTGAAGTCTTTGCACCCACTCGTGCGATGTATTGGTCAGTCGCTGGTATTGCTCCTCTCCCCAGCTACTACTCGAGTACAGGTGTTTTACGAGTCATGCGCCCAAACATACAATCTGATGACATCTGAGTCAACAGTTTTCGACATGACAGAATGGTAACACAACCACCATCCCGGTCCTTCGTTAAAGAGGTGCCACCGTTTCAAATGCTGATGATGGCATGCCGTACCAGTAACCTGTCTTTTCTAAAACAACACTCGGAACAACCCCATAGGTCTTTTCCTGACAAGTATCATAACCCGGAACTTAAAAAATTCCTTAGCGAATCCCTGCGGATGAATGTGACGAATGGGCCAAGTCACAGTCTGGTAAGCTGCAAAACACCTGTGCCTCCTGCAGTTAATTACATCCCTACCGTGCCTTACCATACTGGCACTTTACTTCTCTTCCCCCTCCTCCCCTCTCGCATCCAGCATCACTGGTTGTCGCAAAGAAAGAGAGAGAGAGAAATAGAAATAAGTGGCTAGCGATGGGTGCCTCACAACTCCTGGATCTCCCAACAGAAATCCTCGTCAATATCCTCAAATTTTCCGCATCTTCCACTTCACCTCCGCCCCACAAAACTCTTCTAGATGTCGCGCTCACCTGCAGCGCTCTTCACCACGCCGTCTTCTGCACAGAAAATGATCTCCTCTGGCGTGAACCGGCGCTAGCACTGGGAATCCCAGAATCCCTTCGCTTGGATCACGTCTTGTACCCCGGAAGCTCCACGCTGCAGAAGCGGCTCTGGCGAAACGTGGTCAAGCTAAACTTGGCCTGGGGTCGCCCATTTCCGGCGAAAACCCCAGTGATCCCCAAGCAACAGAGAGCAGCAAGACAACTTCCGCCGGTGGATAAGAAGGGAGATTGGTTCGGACGGAGGGTTATAGAGGTCTTCGTCGCGGGGGAGGGGGCCAAGCGGGAGAATTCGTACGTTACAAAGCCGGCCAGTGCTAGGGATGATGGCTGTGCGGTATTTCAGGTCAGGCCCCCCGGCGGCCTCGGTGGCGGTATTATCCCGGGATTGGCGCTCTCACCGCCGCCGAGTGGGCCGAAGGTTACTTGCGTCCTGGATCCCGTGATGGGTAAGCCAAGGGAAGTGGTTTTGGGGAATAATAGGTCGCATGGTTGGGTTGCGTCGCCGCTCCCGTTGCTCGCGGGGTGCGTCACGCCGTTTCCAGTGCAAGCGGGATTTGTATTTGAGGAAAAGAGCGGGGAGTACAGGGTTCGCGCTGTGGACGCATCTACAGCGGCGCTATCGCATTCTTGGAATTTGGGAAAGAGAAGGCCTGATCGGGTGGCTGCGAATGGGGAGATACTTGTTGCGGTTACCTACGCTCATCCCGATAGTGATAGTAAAACGCCGGATATCCCTAGTAATCTGGTTTGTGTGGAGTCTTTTAGAGGGCAGGAAGGGCGCAGTATGTGGAGGGCTAAGACGCTGGCGAGCTCAAAGATCATTTGGGAATTCGACCTTAGCATTCGATGGCCCCAGGAAATGAATAGATATACGAGCTTTCCTCACTTAAAGAACTTTCATATAACTAGGTTTGCCCCCAAAACCTTATTTCTAATAACCCTGCTCGAGCTCTGTGGCTAATAAGTGCCTCGTGACGCAGAACTCATCTAGTTTGTCTAGTTACGCAGCATCCGACGGCAAACCTCGGAAAGCTAGTCGGCACAGATTTCTACATTCTAGACCTAGAGACCGGGGGAACGGTAAAGCGCATGAAGTTCAGTACAAAGTCTTCATCCATACTATCTGGCAACCGAGCCGCCTTTACTACTGCTCTTTCACACGAATTTCTCCTGACCGACACGTACATCGTGTCCGGAGGAGCTGGAGGGGGCCTATTAGTCTGGAATTACACCTCAGATAAACACGAACCCATATATACCATTCCAGATCCCCTGGCATCAGATACCACAAAGCCGGACGGCCCAGCATCCTCCCTTCCCCGCCAATATTCCGCTCTAACAATGAGCGGAGACGGAAGGCTTGTTGCAGCGACAACAAGCGACCAATTATGGCTCTTCGATATGGTGGATAAGAAAGTCCACGCTGTTTACGGCAATGGCCGTAAGATCGAAGCCAAGGATTACTACGCCAGGAACCCGGCGGACGATTTCCCAGCGGGCGTATGGTGCTGGTGGAAAGAGTGGAGGAGCAAGCGGGGCCCGAGCGGAGCAATGGTTTGGGAAGAAGTTGATGGGAGGGGAGGAGTCGCGTACCTTACTGGTCTCGACGGGGAGAAGAGGAAGCTGAATGTTGGGAAACTGTTGTTTGATATTGCGATTGGCCCACACTGGGCATACTTGGCGCTTGCCATGGCGTTTGGATTGTATGCTTACGTGATGCTGGTGGTGCTGTGGGAGAAGGTTTTGAAGATTTTTGAGAGCAGAGCTGCGGGTTAATTAGGCGTGGTACAGTAGATTGTTTTGGAATCTGTTTTGCGTTTATGGGTAGAAACTATATAGCCGGAATAATTCTTAATGTGTAATAGCGATCATTATTATGGCGGTTTCATCAACTCTGAAGCACGGAGGGGTAATAAAATAATATTGATAACAAATGCCAACACCTTATCGTATTATTATTCCTATTTTTGAAACTACCGGTATGGTAGTGCGATATGCTACCGGTATCAACACCGCAACATGCTCATGCACACCAGTATCTGTCGCGGGGGGGGGGGAGGTTTGATGTTTGGCGATAAGATTGTTTGTTTTGATTCTTGATTTGCTT
Source organism: Tuber microsphaerosporum (assembly GCA_003521225.1). NCBI lineage: Eukaryota > Fungi > Ascomycota > Pezizomycetes > Pezizales > Tuberaceae > Tuber > Tuber microsphaerosporum. Next base: position 12,282 of record QOVD01003073.1, on the reverse strand, counting down.
GTCAGCAACTGTAACTGTAGGGCTGGTTTTAGCCCATCTGCAGGAGAAGGGAAGGGCGGCGGGGGTGTCACAACGTGAAATCCGACGTCAATAGGCATACGGTACCGGTACCGGTATCATACCTGTGTCCGTCCGAGTTCCTTTTTTTTTCTTTTTTTCTTTTTTATCTTTTAACCAGTGATAGTTGTTGATATCAACAGCGCATTTCTTATCCCAAACGTTTTGAGAGAAGCTTATCGTGGACGATTGGGCCTCGGAGTCTACGAAATGTTTAGGAGAAGGCAAGAACCCCCTTTGTGATGGCCGGTAGACGGGTTGGAATAGGGAGCAACGGGGCTGTTGTTGTGATGTTACTGCTAGTTGCTCGATAAATTATCATTATCGTAATTTTCGCGGGGAAAAAAAGGGGAAAATGGACACTACCGGTAGTGGGCGGTTCATCTTGCTTGCACTCGCGCTTATTGTGGGTGCTAAGTTATCGTATCTCCACGAATGTTGCTCCTATTCAAAGTCGGGGAAGATAGAAACAGAGAGGAGTATATATCCCCTGAGCACTTATATCAAGCTATATCTTTTGTAGCAATACTGTACTATTGAGTTGGTTTTTGGTCGATTCAAAGTGCCCAGACCACCATACTTGTACTCGAGTACATCTGAAATAACAATTTTCGTGAGGGCCAAAGTGCTGTGGCGTAAACAGGGATAAATCCCTCGGAAAGGGAACCCCAAATGCTTCTACCCTGTGCTGTGACGGAATGGTAAGGATGGCCAAGGAGGGGTCGTTGCTTTTCTTTTCCTTTCTGTTGTTGTTTGTTTTGACCCGCAAAGACCCTCTTCTAATTTTCTTCCCGACTGCGAAAAGCAAAGGAAGAAAAAAAAAAAGTAAAACCTCTCAAAGAACAGAAACAAGTCTCCTCTTCATCCCTCTCCTCCCTCTCTCCCACTGCCGACTGGCTCCATCCAATTTCCACCCTCTCTCTCTCTTCCCGTGTTGAAGTTTTCTCCCCTATCTCGCGAGCGTTGCTCGTTTCCTTACATTCCATCCCCCCCTCTGCCACCTCCTACAATACAGTTTCCCCCTCTTGCAAGCATCAACCCGACCCCATAACTCTGGTCCCTTATTGTTCCGTTGCGCGAGGAAGGGATATTTTGTCCCCGCCCCCTCGATACCCGTCGACGAGCTCCTTGCTTGGCCAGCGGGAGTGGATTAAAACATAACCCCATTGGGATTTCCCCGGTACGGGCCTTCCCGAAAATCGTTGCATAAAGCTACTCTTCTACTCTCCGCATTCTCCTATTGATCCCTTCATCTCATTATCATTTCACAAACAACTTTGAAAGCACTATGTCGGTGGAAGCAAATGTCCCAGAACACCTGTTGGTGGTGCTCCGAGGCCATGGTAGGCTCTCTCCCTCTTGAAGCTTGAGTTGCACGATTTCGGTTACTGATGGGGGTTTGCTTGTGTAGATGTTGATCAGAAGATTGCTGAGTTTTCGAGTGTCAAGGCGCAGGTTAAACATCAATTTGTTCAGGTTTGTTCGCCAACTTCCTGCCGGATTCCATGACGGTTGTAGCTGATGGGTATTATTTAGGTCGAAGCGATTAACCTGCTGTTCGAAGCTTGTCGGATCGGAATTTCCTCCTCAAATAACACACTTTCTCTACATGCCTTGTCGTGCCTGGGCCACTTGATTAAACGGGTAACCCTTCAGGACCAAGCACGTATAAAGCCACAGGTACATCATATTCTGCCGCTCCTCATAGAAAAGCTTGGGGACCAGAAGGACCGAAATCGGTCCATAGCATTGACCGCATTACTTGATCTCTGGAAAACTACACCGAACGAAGTTGAACGCGGCATTAAGGAGATGGGATTTAGTAGTAAGAATCCTAAGGCTAGGCAGGAGAGTTTGAATTGGCTTCTGCAGGTACACAGTGCTGGGCAGGGATTTTCCTTCCGAAGTTTTACACCTTTTATGATCAAGGCACTGGAAGACGCTAGCGAGCCTGTGAGGGAAGCTTCAAAAGAGGTTGTTGTGGAGCTATTCAAGTAAGTTTTTTCGTGCACTCGCGAGGCAAGGGAGGTGTATTTTGTTGGAGGCTTATACTTTTATTAGGAATGCTCCGGATCACGCGAAATCGGATCTTAAGCGAGAATTAAAGAAGCGCGAAGTAAGGAAAGGAATCGCTACGTATATTGTCAACCAGCTTGGGCTGCCCGGGGCTGGTGACGTTGCGGGAAGTTCCGTAAGGTCTTTGGATGGCCACGAAGATGATGGCGTAAGCCGTCAAGGCCATAGTATGGCGGGGAGCATTAACGGAAGTATGGCTTCATCAACATATGTTGCCAGCCTTGCCGGAAGCGAACTCGATACGATGGAACCCGCATATGTGAACACAAACCGCGAACTTGAAGAGATTCTTCATGGTATGGTGGAGTCTTTTGACGGTAGAGAATCTGAAGGGAACTGGGCTGCTCGGGATCGAAACGTTACGAAGCTCCGACAGCTGGTAAGGGGCAATGCTTACAGGGATTATCAGACAACATTCCTCGCTGGGATTAAGTCGTTACTAGATGGAATTCTGAAGGTGGTTAATTCATTACGGACAACGGTAGCAACAAACGGATGTCAACTGGTCAAGGATCTCGCAAAGATCATTGGCCCTGGATTGGACCCTATGGTTGAGATATTGCTCTCCAGTTTTATTAAGCTGTGTGCAGGAACGAAGAAGATTACATCGCAGCTTGGGCAAGTTACTACCGCAGTGTTGATCGCAAACGTTTCTTACCACTCGAAGATCTTACATCACATGTGGGCGGCGTGTAACGACAAGAATGTGCAACCTAGGAGCTATGCTTCCGGATGGTTGAAGGCTTTATTAGAAGCTCACGTTGATCAGAAAGCGTACATTGAACATTCTGGGGGAACTGACTTGATTGAGAAGTGCTTGAAGAAGGGCATGTCCGATGCCAATCCAGGTGTTAGGGAGGGAATGAGACTGACTTATTGGCTATTTGCATCTATATGGTCTGAGCGTGCTGAAGTGTGAGTGTAGCTGCGTTGTGGTGGTTTGTTTGCTAGGGATGTGCTAATGATTATTGATAGGATGATGGAGGGTCTTGATAACAACACCAAGAAGCTATTAGCGAAAGACAACCCGAATGCGCCCGTGACTGCGCAGCTCAAGGGTGTCAATAGCTTGAGGGCACCATTGAATAGGGGCGCTACCGCTGGTGTGCCTGGGAGACCTTCTGTGAAGGAAGCAATACTCGCGTCTAAGAGAAGTCGAGGCAACCTGCGAGCTCAGCCTGAACGCGCTGAGACAATGCCAACTTTGCCTATGGTTGCCGCTTCGCCTGCTCCCACCACTTCTGGCCTTGCATCTGCTCCTGTCCGGCCTCGCAGAGACCCAACGAAGGGCGGAAATAGGGTAGATAAGCAAACACATGACGCTGCAGCTTTCGCCCGTGCGGTCAGTCCAACAGGGACATACCCATCTAGTAGAACGTCACCTCTAGGCACTCGTGGTAATGGTGTGCGGTCACCTGCTATGAATTCTCCTCCGAGAATTCATGAACGCCTTGCACGTGGCATGACACCAGCTCGCCAGCAGAGCCCGGCCGCTGTTCGGAAGCTTACTGTCTTGGAACAATTGAATCACGCAGACTGGAAAGTGAGAGTCGAAGGTGTGATCATTGTTGCCTGTATCCTGGCCAAACGAACACCCCCGAACTACGATGGCCAGAAGATGCCCATACTCCCGCCAAGTGATGTGTTTGCCCCAACACTAGCGAAGCTTCTCAACGATCCCCAGCCGGAGGTAGTCGAGCATGTTGTGGCACCGGAAGTTTTGGCCGAATTGATCAAGGTGGTGCCGATGGATCAGATTGTTCCCAAAGTGTTGCTCCTCAGTGAGGGCGATGATGCCGAACATTCGCAACCTATTACCTCGTATAGTATCCCTGCTTTAAAGCAATTGATGGCAGAATCGGAAGCTATAGAGTTGCTGTTCAGAATTTTAACTAGTATGGGTGTCTCGGGCGCTGTTCCTAGGAAGTTGGCTCTTGGGTCGTTCACTACCACTCAGAAGCGCAAGATCATTCATGGATGTTTGATTTGGATGAATGAAATCGTGGAATCCCATCTCAATGGATCACCCAATGAATTTTTGAGCGATGTCTCCAATTTCAAGCTCTATGTGAACCGGTTGATCGCGATGCTTAACAATACAAGGGTACCGAACTACAATCCCCTAACCGGACTCCTTAAGAACCTTCAACGAATGGACCTGGAGGCCTTTGATAAGATCTTGAATACCTTTGAATCACAGACAGTGCGTGATCTGAAGAAGGCTTGGGGTGTGAATGTGGAGGAGGATGGGGATTTAATAATTGTTGAGGAAAAGGTTGCGGATGTGGAGCAGGTACTGGGCAGTGTTCCTCGAATTGGGATGAGAAGCCCGCCTCGAAACTTTTCTCCCACTTCGAAGAAGGGTAGTTATTTCCCAGAGAGTCCTCAGAACCTTAAGGATGAGGATATCACTATGATAAGCCTTCCTCCACTTCCTCCTGCGCCTCGGCCTGTTACACCTACACGAGCAAATGCTGAAAATAATGCTACGGATCTACCACCCCTACCCTCTACACCAGAAACCAGCTCAAAGTCTCTTGCAAGCCAAAATGGAACCGGCCGACGATCTTCTCGTGCGGACGATAAGAATCCGATAATTAAAGTCTACCAAGACCCGGTGATTGAGTCGAATGGAGCTGTTGCTACGAGCACTGGCGTTGATAAGGGGCCGGCCGCCGGAACTGGGGAATGGTATCGATCAAAGATGAAGAAGCAGATTAGCAATTCCAATCTACCAAAGACTCCCGAACACTCATCGCGGCTGTTACTCACGCTTATTACCCGACTTCAAAATCGTGAGATTGACACGCAGGCCTTTAGGAAACTGATTGGTATTGCGAGGGAGAACCCTGTGAGAGCCGTGCTGCAGGAGAACAATAGCGAGACATTCCACGACATCTGGGAGGGCGGGAAGGTGTTTAATGAACTGCTTCAGGCCTTGCTGGAGTATCTTGAGGACGATTCAATCGATGCCGAGAGGGCGGCGGACCTCCGTGTGCAAGGGCTGCTAGTGCTTAAACAGTTGCTGTCGAAGACCGCCCCCTATTTCTCACGACATGAAGCGCCGGTTTTGCACACTCTTATCGACTTGAGGGGCAAATACCCGACTCAGTCTCATGTTACTACCGGGATCGAGGAGATTGTCGAGGAGTTTATGGCGATCGTGGATCCTACAACTGGGATCGAAGCGATCTTGAGCACTTCGCTACCTCAGGACAAACCTGGATTCCGACAGGCGACTCAGAGTTGGTGTATGAGTTTGACATGCCTTGCCGCGCTTGTCAGGGGATCTAAGATTACTTCATTAGAACCTCAATTTGCAAGGTTGGGCCAGTTAGCTGTTAAGGTTTGCCATAATCTCTCCAATATTAGTGAATTCGTTACTAACCCCATGCGACAGTCTCTTGACGATGAAGATGCGGAAGTGAGGAGAGCCTGTGTATCAATGTGTATTGAGATGCACAGCAAGCTTAGAAACGATGAGAGGCTATTTGATCAAATCCTCAAAGGTATGAAGTCTGGCCACCAAAACCTCCTCACATATTACTTTGCGAAGAGGGAAGGCGAGGCAAAACAATGACAAAAGCCGTCTCCTTGGTGGGGGGACAACATGGAGAAAGGATGGTTTCTCTTGGTTTCGGTTTGAATTCACTATTCTGGATGGGGTGTAGGAGTGCTTTCGCGGATGGGGTGGGTAGGGCAGGTGATGGGGCGAGGGAGGCTAGAACAAACAAAACTTGACGGGTGCTGCTTTTCGTGTAACTTTACTTCTTTTTTACCCTTTCATTGGTGTTCCTGTCATTTCTATTCTTTTAATTCAGCCTGACGCTTTTTTTCCCTTTATATTTTCTTTTCACACTTTTTTTTACCCTCTAGGGGATTGGGCTTTGTGAAGGGTTGGGGGATAAGGTGGTTTTAGCGGTAGGGAGAATGTTTTCTTTTCGTCTTAATTTTCGTAGGATTGGGGCAGGTATTCCTTGTTTTTACCCTTTTTATTCTCTCCTCTGTGGCTTTCTGTTGTCCACTTCATTTCTTGTTAAATACTTGCTGGGGGAGGCAAGGGTTGTATTCTTCATGTCGTAGGCGAGTGATATCTTGTGTTTGTGGGTTTACTTGCTGTATAATAGTATTGTTAGCTACCGTATTCACCTACCTATTTATTCATCCATATATAGCGAGTGCGTTTGTTAGTCTTATGGGAGAGAAGTTACTATTATAGCTGCAAGCGTGCGGTTATAATACTTTCATTAAGTTGGGAATACATAAGGAAAGCCCTATAATGTGCGGCACCGTCACGTATAACCCGAACCCTTATTTGTTTATCACGACATAAGTACTCGAGTACACTAGCCTCGGCGTAGTTTCTGGATGGGTATAAATATGGGCATCTTCCTCTCCTTTGTTCCATTCCTCTCCTTCCTTCTCCCACTATATACTAATTTCTCTTTCACCTCCTCACTTGCCTTTCTCTCTCCTGAATGCCTCCCATCATTTTCATCATCTCTTTCTCCCAACTAGCGGATATCAATTGGTTTTTGCCTTCACATTTTAGTTATCATAGCTGGAGAATCTACTAATTGGTTTTGGGCTTGCTTTAGTGGATTGATGTAAGTCTTCTTTGATTTTACTACCTAGCTGGTATTGATATTTGAGATGGTATTATGTTATTTGACTAACTTTTCTTGATTTTCACTTTTCTACTTTGTTTTAAATTTCTGATTGGCTGACAGTTTTTGTAAACTCTAGGTGGTATGAGATGTGTACTACTTATAAGGAGAATTATATCCTATTAACTGAGAAGTACATATTGCCTAAAAATATATTTTATATTGAAAATGAAGAAAGTTATTAAGTTAAGACTTGCAAATTGAGTGAAAATAGTCCATTCTTTATTTATATCATCTCTTGAGTGATGAAATTCTATTTTTTCATTTCCAAATCACTTTCAAGTGTTATATCAGATCTTCTAAGATATATATAAATACTTGGGCCAGGTATTACCTTTATTGTGAAGATATTTGGATCATGCTTTATGAATGAAATTGAAATATCTTTAAAGGACTCAGAATAAAAATATAAAGAATGAATACAGTCTTTTCCACCAATACTTGAGCAGATGAGTAATGCAAGAGTCACAAAAAAGAAAAGATATAAATGGTTAAAGATCAAGCTTTAACAATTGTTTAGTTTTAACTATAGAGAGGGGAAATATCAACCCAGAGCTAATTGAGTGACTTAAGCTTAACTATATTCATTCCTGAGTTGTTTCCTCCTACAAACTTATATTTATCCAACCAAGTTAGTTATTATCCTTTTTTTCATCAATGGACTCTTTGCCCTCTTGGAAGGCAAATCACTTGCCACTAGGTTTGATTCTGTTTATATAAACCTTGTTCTGGCCTTACTCAAGCAATTGGGCTATGTTTTTACTTTTTGTTTGACTTGTTATTTGCAAGCACTAGCTAGCTTGAAAAGAGTTAACTATGGTCAAATATAAGCTGAAGTTACAAATCCGTTATAATACAAGCTAACATACTTGGTTAAACTACAGAGTAGTAAAAATGCTTAAGAGAAGCATGAAAAAAGTACTTGAAGTTGGAAACAAATTTCAGATATAATTGATGGGAGTTATTGGTAGTGGATTGAGATAAAATACTATATAAGATTAATTATAAGTTTTATATCCATTTTAGATTTTGTCTATTTTGATTGAAACTTTAAGAAACAAATTCTGATTCAATTAGGCTTTATCAAAAATCTCTAAATAAGAAACTGGAAAAAGACTTTTGCTATTTCAGGTCTTAATTCAAATTCTTGCAATCTTGTTTGATTGATTATAAGATTTTTTGTATTATATTTAAAGTTCTTCTATTAAGTCTCTTATATATAGAATAGATATATGAGAGATAAAAGCATATTTAAACCTCTAAAAGAGACTGACAACCAGAATGATATGATCAGGTTTGAGTTTGTTCAGAATAGTATTAGTTGTAGACAATAGTTGGTTAAATGATAATAAATATTAGATTTTTGACTATTGGTTAATAAGTATTTCTTGGCATACAGCTTTTCCTGCCAGTATTTATACTAGTATCCTATTTTGCAGGTACTCTCTTCAGGTGTTTAGACTACAATGAGGTAGTAAAGAGTGATCATCAAATGGAAGTTATAATTTGCCTCTTTACATTTTAAGCGATACTATATTCATGTTTTTGTTATCTAGTCTGATCTTAATTTGAATATACTTCTGAGAAAAATTGAGCCTTAATTGGCTTACATATTGGAATATTACAATAAGAATACCTCTTTCTCTAGCTAATAATTTTGATAAAAGAAAGATATGCTGATATATCTTATCAGGGGTAACATGATCATATAATTTCAGATAGACAGGTGAATTCAAGGTTAGTATTTGATACAAATACCAGTATGAGCAAGGGTGATAGTATAGGGTAGTTTGGCAGTCTCACGGAGAATATTCTCTCACTGTGACTTGCCTGCTGGTAGACAGCTTGGTGTGCAGAGGTTTCCTCTTATAAGCCACCTTCATGTTTCTTAGTTAGCCAAGCGATACACATACACTCCTCCCAATGATAGGTTAAATCACCATTTCACTTCTATTAGGTGTACGTTCTTGTGTGTTTCCTTCATAGCCTCACAATAGGTTACGAGTTTTTGGCCTTTGTTTGCCCAGAGAATGACCAAGTCTCCTGAATCCTCTGCCCCAATTGGGCGAACGCAGGCTTGTCCCTCTCACCTGTCATGTTTATGCTGCTCCAGGTAGCGATTATGCTGCTATGGGGTTCCAACACGTTGAAGGATGCCCTCACTTCTCCGAGAAGAATGATGATTTTGTTCAACGACTTGTTGCCTATATGGGCATTCATGATTTTAGTCTTGTAGAAGCAGCTGCAAATGCTGCTCTTCAAACAAGAGGTTGCTCGGCCGGTTGTCACTTTGACCACAATATAACTAGGGGACTTTATGCCCAAGACAGGAACGACAATTCGGCTTCGACCTACGTCCTCTTCCCTGCTCCCTGCTCCCAGCTGGTTTCCACTGGGAATTCTGCTCCTCACCTGACTTCAGACCCCTTGGCTCTCTCTCCCTCCAGGCCGGAGTTGGCTCCTCTGACTACCCTCTCTCCCACTCCCTCACCTGTTCGGTTGATGCAAGTTGCACCTTCTACCCCTCTCGTAGAGTAATCCAATTATGGGTCAGCTCCCGTCTCCTCCTTTTTGGCAGTGCTTTCTACTAGTGAGCAGCAGTTATATGGTTCTGACTTCCAATTGGATGCTGCGTCAGATTCTAACTATTGCCCTTCTGGTGATCTGTCCTTCCTCCCGAATGTTGCGATCAATTATGCATATCATGCACCTCAAGAGTTTGGTGTTAGTGGGTTTGCCTGTTTATCCGTGGCCTCTCACCTCCCTCCAGGTATTTCTGTTATCCCCATGCCTATTTTGACACGTGGTGTGAGATGTGTTGGTGCAAATTGTGTACACCCCTCTACACCCTCCTTGGCAGTGAGTTCCTCTGGCATTGTTACTCCTTCCCTCCCCCTTTGGTTGCCCGTTCCACTCAGATTATCGATATATCGATGTCTCTTGAGAATGAGTGGAACTCTAAGGCGAAAGGGTTGGGTAATAGCCAGCAAGCAGTTCCAGGGACTTCACTTCTGTCATAGTATGCTTTCCTAATTTCCAAAGCATCCACAGTCTCACAAGATATGATGGATGCACTAGAGGATATTGCCGAGAGGTGCTGCTCCCCTCTCTTCCAATTTTCGGATTCCTCTATGGAAGATATCCCTACACGGCAGTTCCACTTTAAGGTATCTACGTATATGCATTATTGGAGGATGCTGGGCACGACGTCGGATTGCTTGACGAGGGACATAACAAATGCAGGACACAGTCAGTACTATGGCTAGGTATATTATCGTATAGGAAAAGATGTGTTAGAAGCTCCGCTAACGAGTGTCGGACCTGGAGGATGAAGTTGACTAATGAGAACTTGGTGCCCCCTCTGTTTCCCCCTCCTCTATTGCTGTAACAATCCTTCTCTCTAGGCAATACTTGCAGCAGGTAACAACTCATCGTTCTCATATACTACGTTGATAGTTGAACACTCCTGCTCATATTGTGTAGTTGAGAATTCGCTAAGAGACACTGCTTTCTACTCGCCAGGTATCGTGATTATAAAGACAATTGAATTGATAGTATAAGACAGTACTTAGATGATTGCGTAAAGAACTAACCCTCCGGCAGATTCTGTTTTTTTGGTTTTGTTTTAATAGTTTAATTCGTTTGCAAAGTAAGAACTAACTAGGTATGAAAACTAACTAAAACCATTAGGTATGAAAGCTAAAAACCTCCAACTACTGTGCATCCTGCACGCCGGATGATAAAACCCACAGACCCTGCCTGATAGCCTAACTACTTTGTGTAGAGGTAGAAATCAATGCCCGGTACTATGAGTAGAAACTACAAAGGAAACAACAAGCCAGAAAACTTCGATCCAATAATCTGCCCAGGGGTTTAACTCACTAAGAGAAAAACCAAAACGACAGTGAGAAACCTATGAACAAATAAAAGAAGACTTCAAGCCCAGCATGAAAGAAACCCTCAATATCAAACTGTAGGCCCTACCACTGTACCTGAGCACATACAAGGGGTAAAAATACCGGGACCATATAGGCCGTCAACAAGGGCTTAAGGAGTCCCAGCGGGAGATCCATACGACTATGCCAGCGCTACGGAGACGTGTGGCATAAGGAAATGCCCTAAGAGCCTACCGGAAAACGAGACCTGGAGGGGTGCATGCCCTGAGGGGCAGAGGTGGTAGGTATGAACCCCATACAACCAACCAGTTTCGCTGCCACGCACACAGCAATTACAGATCCCAAGGCCTGAAGGTAAGAAGGGACAGGGACCCGGAGGAGGAGGCAAGGCTCAAGTCATACGAGAAGGGGTCCCTAGGGGATGAGTGCCAAGGGGGGCCAGAGGAGCCACCAAGTAGTAGGATACCAGTCAGGGAGTGGATTGTAGGGGTAACAGAGCAAATGGCCGAGACCAGCAGGGGGAGGGTGGCTGAGCCCAGTGGGGGAGATGGCGAGGGGTAGACCCAATCAAGAAGTGCGAGACTGACTGACGGAAGCTAGATAATAGTTTTTTGAGAATGTGGACTGTACCAAACAGAGTTCTCAGGAGAGAGTGCAATATCAGGGAGCAGAGCTAGCGGGCCACTACTTGACCGATAGCCTGAAACTACAGAAGGCTATTGACGAGAAAGGGGTTACCGACCGTGTGCAAGGGCTAAGTGAGAGGAGCCAGGCGAGGGTGGGGAAGGATAGAAGAGTAACCATGAACCATCTAGACAAAGACTGCCTGAGAGCAATGCTATCAGAAGGGGAACAGAGGGGAGAGGAGAGTTGTAGAGTCACCCTCCTAGGCGGCAAGGCCATCATGTGAGGGGAGAGGGGGGTGGGTGGTTGAAAATAATTCTCATGGTATTGAGATTTCAATCGCCGGAGGTGTAGAGGAGATGGTTCGTGACTAACTATCTGGCAGTTGCCAGTGTTGTTGTTTGTTTTGTTGTATTATCGACTTTATTTATTGGCAAAGTAAGAACTAACTAGGTACGAAAGCTAACTAGTAACACCTTTAAGATATGAAAGCAAAAAACCCTAAAACTAATGTCCATCCTGTGCGTCCAATGCTAAAACCCTCAGACTCTGCCTGACAGCTTAACTACTCTGTGTAGAGGTAGAAATCAATGCCTGGTACTATGGGCAGAAACTACAAAGAAAACAATAGGGCAGAAAACAATGAACCAAAAACCTCCTGAGACGTGCAGCCCACTAAGAGAAAACCAAAACGAAAGTGAGAAATCTATGAACCAACAAAAGAAGACTTCAAACCCAGCATGAAAGAAACCCCCAATAACAAACCGTAGGCTTTACCATCGGACCTTAGCACACACAAGGAGTAATGATACCTGGACCATATAGGATGTCAACAGGGGCTAAAGGAATCCCAGCCAGAGATCCATATAACCATGCCGGTGCGGCGGAGTGGTCTGGGGTAAGGTAATACCCTAAGGGCCTACCGGAAAACGAGACCCAGGTGGGTGCTTGTCCTGAGGGAC
>QOVD01003072.1:10790-24688 GCA_003521225.1 Tuber microsphaerosporum | reverse complement strand
TTGTTTCCTCAGCTCTCTTAACTTTGAAGGCCTATAACTTTATGCGACGTCGACCAATTTGGTTCAAACCACTTGCATAATTTTCGCTAGGTTCTCTTCTCATATATCCTGCGAACAGCATCCGGTCAGACGGACGGCCACGACGTATATGATGTTATTGCGAGTGGTCCCTGGAGGGACATTCCTGAGTGCGAGTGCAACTACCACCGGTGCGGCAACGAACGTAGTGTTCCAACGTCGGGGCTGCAGGGGTATGATGGCCGTATTTTTGAGGTCTGTGCGCAGGGGTCTGTGCGCTTCGGAGGTCTGTGCACTGGATTCCAGTATTTCATACATGGGCTTCCAATGTGCCTAACAAATAGGAAGTATATGTCTGAACTTCAATATTTAATAAAAGTAGAAATACCCAGAGGCTTTTGTAGTAACTATTCAGAATACTGAAATAAGCTTGTATTCTAAGAAATTTAATACTAATTGGAATAATGAGCAAAAAAGACTTTAATAACGTAATTTGCGGGGATGCGGCTCTTTGCCAGAATATGACTTACCATGACAGCTATAGAAACATTAAGTATATATTTGATTATCTACATACATTATACTGATATCACATTGAAAATCTGCTGGAAGGTACTTTTAATTATGGAGAATAAGAATCTATAGTTTTCATTGAATAATAAAAAACTATTCTTCTTGTATATTCACATTATTTTGACCAGGTTCAAATAGCATTTTTTCTATAATAGTGGTAAATAAAATTAAAACTAATAGCAAATAATATAGTTTAAGTACATGATAAAATCTCATAGGAGTTGTATTTGATGTGTAAAGTATTTTGGTATTGGTTTATAGCTATATCATGGGAAGATATTGTAACTGTAAAAATGAAAATAGGGGAAGATATATCTGTAAACTGGATGAGATAATATCTACTAATAGAGTCTAAATAATATTCCAATACTTTGTAATATACTTCAATTAAGTAGTCTAAGATACTATATAAACTTTTAAGACAGGTAGTTAAGCCCTGCAAATGTTATTTTATAATTATTGAAACATAATTTAGAGAGAAATACTACTCTCCAGCTTTAACCATATAGGCTACACATGCAGTATAAGGATAAAAGCCGAGTTATATAGTCTACTAATATTATTAATGCTATCCAAAAAAGTTTTAGTTAGTTTGGCTATTGTGATTTGGAGATTTCACACCTTAACTTCCAGAACACTTAATATCTAAAGTCAAATTCAGTGTCTTTACAGTTAAGTTGTGAAATCACCAGATCTCAATACGCAAACTAATTAAAACTTATTCAATTGTCTTAACTATATTAGTAGAACATATACCTTGGGTTTTAGTCTCATCCTGTAGGTGTAGCTTACAGGATAGAGGCTAGAGGGTAGTATTTCTCTCTATATTACCTTTCAATAACTATAGAATAATATTTGCATGGCTTAACTACCTGCCTTCAAAATTTACATAGCATCTTGGATGACTTAATTGAAGTATATTAAAAAGTATTGAAATATTATTTAAAACCCATTAGCAAATATCATCTCATTCAGTTTATAAGATATATTTTTCACTACTCTCATTTTTATAGTTACAACATCTTTCACTATAGCTACAAACCAATACTAAAACACTTTATACATCAAATATAATCTTTATGAAATCTTATTATATACCTAAACTATGATATTTGCTGTTAATTTTTATTTTCTATACTGCTATTGTAGAAAAAATAGTATTTGAATCTGTTTAGAATAATGTGAATATACAAGAAGAATAGTTTTTTAGTATTTAATAAAAACTCTAGATTCTGATTCTCCATATTCAAAAGCACTATCCAACAAATTTTCAATATGATATCAGTATAATGTATGCAAATAATCAAATATACATTTGATGTTACTATTGCTATTATAGTGAGTCATATCCTGGTGAAGAGCGCATCCCCGTGAAATCACTCTAGATTTACAGTACATAATATTTTACTGCTAATACTTAGAAAGATGGCTATCTGACCTAATTACTAGAAAACAAAAGAAAAAGTGACAAAGTAGAAATACTAGTATGGTAAGAGTCAAGAATTGCCCATCTATTATCTTAAACTGCTAGCTCTAAATTAACAGTACTGGTATGAGATCAATTGTGAGGTTTTTTACAAGTCCAAATGTTATGGCCCTCTTGACTACAGGATGAATAGTGATAAGAAGCACAATCAGAAATGAGAGACATACCACTACCCCTCAGTTGTTAAACTCAGCCAAGATTTCTCACTTCATTTGAACGAATTGGTTCTTTCTCAGGCCAACTATGAGATACTCAAGTGAGAGGAGGAACAATATATTAGAAACTAGGTTTGAAATATCTACTAGCAGGAAAGTGGTGGTGTATATTTGCTGCCATGTTGCAGTAGACTTAGTGGATGGTCGGAAGAACTTAACCTAAATATAAATAATTATTAGAGTAGAGTAAATTAGCGGAAGGCAAGTATAAACTAGAGTTTAAACTAAATTAGTTTCAAGTATTATAGCATTGTAGATATATCTGCTCTAAGGTTATCACATTAAAGACTTGTACTGTTTGTTTTTTTATTTTATTAGTTGATAGTATATATACATTCACAATATTTCACAAAATTGATACTTCTCACTAATATGCAGTGACTAGAATCTATATTCCCTTTCTACTCAAATTTCTTCCTTTCAATCACTTTTACATTTACTAATTTGGCTATTTACAGGGATGATTCAGTATTCTTGCTAAAGAGCCTCCAGCTCTCAGAATCTCCTGATATTAAGTCTGTTCATACTAGAAACTTGTATTTTAGTAATAATAAGATCTTCAATTTTGAAATCTTCAGATATCTAGCTTTTAATTTCTCTTTATATTTCAAGAATGATAATATAGTATTGCTAATATATATACTAGGTTCAGTTGTATTATAATGAGGTTTTACTTGTTAGTTGTAAAGAATTTTTTCTTTTCTTTTAATAGTTATCTATAAGTAATATTTCATACTTTATGGGTAATCAATATTCACTACTTTAATGAGAATTGGCTGTCTCATATCAGAGCACTAACAATCTTGAAGAAATTACTTTGTACATCTTTTTCTCAGACACTAATCTTACTTATAACTAAGCTGAGCATATTGCCTTTAAACTCAAAAGCTTGTTTTATTCAAAATCTCTAATATTGCACCCTAGTTTGAGCATATAAGTATCAAATCATATTTATATTTCAAAGTAATCACTTTAAATATTATTGTGTTTTGAATCTTTAGATAATACTGGTAGCTTAATCTGTAAATATGTCTTGTAATATACTTCTAAATTCTTCTTATGATATATTTTCAATCTTGTTACCATAGATTAAGCTTAACATATTTTAGTATACCCAGAAATCTTCTTAAAGTTCTTATTCAATACAAATATAACATATATTTTCTTTTTTTTCTTTTTTTCTTATTTTATCTTTCAAGATGCGAGTTGTCGAATCGTTTAGTTCTGATTGAATCTAATATGAACAAACTTAATTAGTGTACTTCTTGGCTGGTGGTTGGAGATTCCTGAATCATGTTTTCTATAATTATTCATATTAAATTTGTTAGTATTGTACCAAAAGTATATCAAAGCTTGTAAACATTGAAATCAGTATTTTAGTATATATTTTGAGAATAGTAGAAGAAAATAATTGAATTAAGTTAGCAATCATGATATAACAGGCACATGAAATAGCCTTTGATACATTAAAGAAAGTGGATTTTATAGGAAAGAGTTTTTCTTATTCAATTTATAAGTGGTTGGTGGGATGGTAGTAAGAAAACTTCATATTTATTTAATCTATTATTTAATAACCTACTTATTCTGATAAACAAGTATTGAAATATCTCTTTATCATTACTCCTTATATTTTCTATATTCTTAAGCACCTTTTCTGCAGCTCTTAACTACTTTCCAAGTACTTTTTTTCTAAAGCACAATCTAAGCAAACTCTTTGAGTTCATCTTTTCTGAAAACAGAAGAAGAAAAAATAATTGAGTATAATAATATCAGCTATTTCTAAATACTTTATTTTCTCTGCTCTTTTCACACATAACAAGATACTGAATTGAGACTTTCTTTTTTAATCCCTAAAGAAGAAAGCTTATCTACTGATATAGTACTCTCCTGTAAGCTTCTTCTGTCATATAACAAGTGCTACAGCTTAACACTTATTTTATCAAGTGAAAAACTACAGTTTAACACTTTAATATTCTAGGTTGATGGTTTTGTCTCATTTTGTTTTAGTTTGATTCAGTTGTTTGATGTTAAAAACTGGACAATATTCAAAAGTGCAGTTATTAGTCTAATCAGTGACAAAAGTGGGAAGAAATAAGATCTTACCTAACAGTTTTTTTATATTCAACTACTAATATCCTTTCTCTGAAAGAAAATAATTAGCCCCAGCTGCACTATTGTCACATGCTATTAGCAAACTGCCCTCCTGGTCTACTCCTCCAAACTATCTCTCTATGCCCCCATAATATTCATGGGAAGTTGTTACCTGTACCCAATAACTGCCAAAGTACAGGCGCTGTGGGATACTGCTGTGATGTAAGTATTGTGGGAGAAACCAAAATAAGAATGATAGGAAAACTAGCTTTGTTTGTTGTTCAAACAAGATATCTATGTCGAGAGAAGAAGGAACGCAACTGAGACTATCATATACAGTCCTGTGATGATTACTCACACACTTGCAGTTGACCACCCAGTGCGCAAAAACTGGAACAGCCAGTCACCCATGATCGGGACTGTCCCCACTCCCACTCTCATCGGTATACCCTAATACCCACGCTCGGGTCACTCTATCAATATTTAGTTAATCACTTACCGGCAATCACCGAAAATCACTCGTGGATGCCATATCACCACAAGGGCAACTCCCAACACACTATCGCAATTCAAATGACAACCCGACTATCAAGAACCTAAGCACCTCCATAACCCACCGCACACATATAGATTCCGGAGAATGCTCCCGAGCAGCGTTGGCATCAGTTCAGTCTACCTCATTAGGCCCTAGCACATCCCACCGGTGACCAGCTAAACCACATCGGGCACTCCGAAGGCCTCACTGATCCATTCAATCGGTAGTAGCGACGGGCGGTGTGTACAAAGGGCAGGGACGTAATCAACGCAAGCTGATGACTTGCGCTTACTAGGAATTCCTCGTTGAAGAGCAATAATTGCAATGCTCTATCCCCAGCACGACAGAGTTTAACAAGATTACCCAGACCTTCCGGCAAAGGTGATGAACTCGTTGGCTCTGTCAGTGTAGCGCGCGTGCGCACACCCTTGCCATTCGGTAGATGGATGGATAGGGCAATGAAAATCAAGAATTAAAAAATATCAAAAATCTCATCCGGCAGGTAATAGGGTGCTATGGCGGGCTCATTCTTACCCCTTATTTCTTGCTCCTTGGCTGTATGATATCGGGGGCGATTATGGTTGTGCTGGTCAATTTTTGGAGATGGTCCCCAAGGACAAGCTTCACGATGGGGGGACTCACAGTCTGATGGTTCAGGATGGATTTAAGGGCACTCCACCGCATTGACTAGACTGTACTGTAGTCCATTGAATAAAATCGTGCTATAGATCACAGAGAACTACACAGTGTCAGCCGCTTGGCTGATTGACTAATTACCCCAGCTCATGATGCTGCAATTACTAGATATATATAGATGCAAACACGGCAACAACTCCCTCCTCTCCCCGCGAAATTCGAACCCGACGATAAGCATACTATACAAACCCCAGCACCGTGAGCACTATGCATCCCTCAACCCGATCATAGAGCAGACAACAACCAAGATATTATACCCCACAATACACGAAAACCTAGCCGCACTCCGCACGCACGCACAATCTACCGGTACCTGGATAAACTCAGTACAATAGCCAAAGTGACACGTGCATATATATAATACACGCATACAGTTGCAGCACTCTACAGCAGCACTGTGCTGCCGGTACAAGTACTCTATCTATCTCACAACATAACCATGACGTATAGTAGAAGCACTCCCCTCCCTTCCCTATCTCCATGCCCTGCATCAACACCCTACTGTACCGCTAAGGAAGAAAACGCCCTTATCTTACCACGGTTCCAGCAATATCGAATCTAGGTCATACTCCACTCAGTATCAATCTCGAAATTTTTTTCATTCTTTTTTTTTCTTGCCCCCCCCGAACGCAACCTCCAATGACCTGCTATTTCCTTGTTTTAACTGTGAAATTTCAACCCCCCGCAGTTACAATAGAGAACCGATCTGAACCCCCTACCGTGGCGTCGATGGGGTTAATTTTTGAGTGAGAGAGGGGGGGAGGGGGTTGAAGGACAGATAACTGATTGCTGTGAGTTTGAAGAGGGGGGGAGGGGGTTGAAGGACAGATAACTGATTGCTGTGAGTTTGAGAAAGCGGTGATATGGTAGAAGCCCAAAGCACGGGTCGAGCTCCACAGGTCAACCTCACCCCGCCGCCCCACCCAAGTATCCTCGTACTCGAGTATCCACACACACACTTGCACTACAAGAATCAATACGGAGGAGAGCCCAAGAGCGCACACCACAGTATCGTAACACTAGCAGCGTGGCGTTCCTGACCTAGAATGGCGCTTTGCGCAATTCATGTCCTGCATTGTCTCGCATTGTCTTGTATCAGATCATGATCGATATCAGCTCCTCATGAGATAGGGAATAGATCGGTTTTAGTCCCGGTTGCGGGGGAAACCGGGGAAGGTAAAGTATGCAGGTGTATTACGCAAGGCTTTATTTTTTTTCTTTTCTATTCTCATTTCTTCCTTTTTTTTACCCTCTATTCAATTGAAGGTAAAATAAAGAACTTTAGGATGAGGATGAGGATGGAATCGACTCAGTCAGTTCAGTCGAGTTTATCCAACACCCGAAGGGAACGGAGGATGAATGGTAGAGGGGTGGATGAGTGGGGCATAGGAAAATGTGTGTGGTCGCGCGCGCGCGGGTGCCCGTGTGTGTCTGTGTGAGAGAATGGTAAGGTGTCAAGTGACCAATCTCCGGCATTCAGTGAATGGGTGTTACAGATGGGAGTGTATGATGCTGTGCCGGTACTGCAGGGCGGTTAAGCTGTATACCGTATTATTGCAAAATCTGGAGAAAGAGGCAATTGGAATGTCATTATCACCCGCTGCAGCAATGTAGTTCGCCATACTCACCTACAGCACCCGGTGCATTCTTGCCACCAAGAGGCCGCCACAAATATCTTGATTGTCACAAGAGCTTTGTGGACACGAGTGTGCTCGAGCACAGAACAATAGTTGAGATTAACCTAAATTATTAATCCCCTCTCGCCCGTGTCAGTGCGAAGCCAAGTCGGAAACGCAAGTCCGTCGTGACATTGATGAGAATGAGATCCGGAGAAGTACCGGTACTGTACATTGCTACTCCCATCATATCGAGCAGACATTCCCCCTCCCCTCTTCCAGTTTACCTTATGCACTAGTCACGAAAGTAAGCCATCACATCCCAATACCATAATAGCCCCCACCAGCTCTCACCTTACTTTCTCGTAACAAACTGTAGTGTAAAAGGTGTAAAAAGTTTGTCCCACCA
The DNA here is from genome assembly GCA_003521225.1 of Tuber microsphaerosporum. Lineage (NCBI taxonomy): Eukaryota > Fungi > Ascomycota > Pezizomycetes > Pezizales > Tuberaceae > Tuber > Tuber microsphaerosporum. The sequence continues at coordinate 17,049 of QOVD01003072.1, read as the reverse complement.
CGACGATGACGACGACGACACAGCGACACCACTGGTGACCTTCATTCATCCTCCAAAGCCTTGGCCGACTTGAAAAAAGAAAAAAGAAAACCGGCTGGTGATGAACAGGCATCGGTAATAAGCACCGAATAATAGCTTTTTTTGTTACCCTACTTTAAAAGATTCACATTCTTTGCCTGCCAAGTACTGTGATACCCCACTCATTCTAAGAAGTGACCGTACCGTGCAGCACCAAGACCTCCCCCCCAAAAAAAAACAAAGAAACGAAGTATGGAAGCAAGAACCCTTCTGGCTGCTCTTCTGTGCTTCAAGGAAGGGAGAGGATAAAAAATGGGTTGGGTCAGAAAGGGAAAATAAAAAGTTTGATAGGATGTTATGTATGATATTATGATATAATATAAGTTAGGATTAGATGATGTTCCGTGCTATCGTTACTTTCCGAATATCCCCACTATGCTATGACTTAATTTGCGCCTGGGGAAGGGGCTGTGTACCTGCAGGCAAACGAGCAGGCGGGCAGGTAGGCGGGCAGGCGAACTTCTAGTACCGTACTGTATCTACCTACTCGAGTATGTGCGTATGATGTATGCACCCCATAATATTATGGCAAATTCCACTTGTATTTTAGTCACTCCTCTCCCTCCTCTTCCTCTTCCTATGTTAATTGTTTGCTCTGTATATATAGCACTGTACGGTACAGTACTGTGGGATGCGTGTTTCTGTTCAACTAGTACGAGGACGGGAATCTAACCTCGCGGCAGCGGACCACCACCAACGTATCAGACACACGAGGGGAATACTAAGTCTACCGGTACAGGTGCTGCAGACAGATATTAGGGTCGATTAAGCATCCCGCGCGCTATGGTACGAATCATATTTCCGTAAACAGAAGCATGGCAGCCCGCCACTTACGAGTACTTGCCTGCCGTATCGTATGATGATAGGACCTGCCTGTATCCTATGAAAGGATGGGAAGAAACTAAGAGGACCAGTTCATCCGATCTTTTTTTTTTCACCCACTTTTTCTTCGCGGATGAACATGCCCCAATCATGCTTTCCCTTGCACTCGTACTTCCATAAAAACGCTTGCGATTCACTATCTCCATCATCTCGGGATTCGGGGACAACAGCTTCTTGGGAAGGATCAGCACTTTCTTGACAGGGTATAGCTTGGCCATGTTTGATCTTGTTGACTGGTTTCCGCAATTTCGTTAACTTGACAAACTAAACCTATCGTGGGCGGATGCCGCGATTTACAGGGATATTCCGATGGCGAATCCGAAGGGCCGGCTTGTATCATATGCGCAGTCAGCCTGGGTGAGGAGCAGGGAGCAGAAATAATAAATGAAAGAAAAAGGTTACTAACGCGCGTGTTTGTAGGTGGTTAGAAATCTGTTGTCAAAAAAGTACAGTATGATACCTGTATTGTAGACATTGTACCGGTATGACAATTCCGCTCTAATCGTTGGATGCCCTATCCTAAGATAGGTCGGATTAACTCAAGCTACTTGCAATACCGTAATCACTTGGTGGGGCAAGCAGGTACTTTGCTCCAATACCAATAGAGTAGGTTATGAGAACCTATTAGTTTCTCAAGGCATCATAGTGAGGAGGAAAAAATAACGATTCTGCTCTCCGAGAATCTACGGTATCCTATGTATCGTTAGGGTGGGAAATGCTCAGGTAGACAGCTTAGTGGAAAGGAACGATGAGTTGCAGAACCTTAGAAATCCGATTGGTTGTATTGGTGTTTATTTCCCTCCAACGCAATCGGGGGTTCCGAAAGGCTTCTTAGAGCTTCAAGTAATATCTTGAAGCCCGATCTGTACCGAAGCAAGATTTCTGACCCAATATCCCGATCTTTTTTCTTTTTCCCGATTCCTTTCGCCCTGCCGGAGCTACCGGCACAGTGAGTGGACGACGGAGCTGAAGTGAACCCGGATGTTATTATATTTCCGTGCGGGTACGATAACTTGGCTATTTATCACGCCATTGTGGGAGTGAGTGAGACATCGGCAGTATCGGGCTGGCTTTTGCTCTTTGTGGTGAATTTTCTCATACCATTCTTTCTTTACAGTGCGAATTCGAATATGCGTGGACAGGTTAGAAAGAATAAACAGATAAACGCAGTAATTTGAAATACCATCATCGCACGAGTGACCGTGTCACCCTTGATGGGCTGTACCTGAATGAGCGATCGAACGAACGAGGAAAAAAAAACGGTTGATTCTCCTTCGCAATCGACGACCAGGACCATTCCTCTTTCCCTCAAACAAGCCAATGAGAGTGTGCTAACCAGAGTGGGTTGGTAGGGATGTGGGTTTTTCCGTCTTTCTTTTTTCACTTTCTAATTTGCTTTTTCCCCTTGGCTCAGACTGCTCATCTACACACACACCACAAACCGCAAACCATTCGCCCTCGTGGGGCGGGCGGAGGAGGAGAAGAAGGAAGAGGAAGCAGAAGAGGCAGAAGGTTGCGTTGCGTCAAGATTTCCCCACATTGTTACGGTAATTTATTCCTGCAAGATTGACTTAGTGAGACATTCGCAGGGGTAGGGGTTGGTGGATTGGAGCGATGGTCAGTTGGGTTCTAACTTCCTTGTACCGTATTGGCTTTTTTTATTTTTTTTATTTTTTTTATTGCGTGGGGGTTGTTTTGTGGCGGGGGTCTTTTTTATCTCCCTTTCGCGTATTGGTGGGAGGTTAATAGTGTGATAAAGGTACAAGTACAGCACGGTACATAGAAGGAAGGAAGAAAGATGAAAGGAAGAAGAATGAGAATAAGAAATGAGGAATTGATCACGATGAGCAACCAAGAATCCACTTGAGGGGAAATTTAACTACAGGCTCCAGTTGAGTAATTACCCAGAGCACACAGCACAGACAGCCGATCTCCTGGCTCAAAGCAAAGGCTTCCTTGAATACCGGCACTGCAAACCTCCGATCAAAAGCAAATACGCACACGGGAAGAAAAGAGGGAATTCCTGCACGGAATATGGTGCTCCAGTCTGCTAATACCACTACGGGCTGGTTCTGCAGATGCCAAAACACACCATATCATACTCGAGGATAACACACAGCTAGACGAACAACCCCCCTACTGCACCAATTCCCCATCATGCAAACTTAAGGTAAGAAGTGAGGAGGAAAACAATTTCCGGTATTGTATCTCAAAGCTTGCACATCGCAGCGCATCGGAGCTACCGGTGCTCGAGTATGGGATCATGCACTGTGCTCGAATATCTACTCGAGTATCCAACTTTATATGTATGTTGTATTGGTATGCCTATATGTATGTACTAGTACGTATGTGGATTAAAGGCGCCGACGCTCTATCATCATACCGGTGTCCCAATTCAACTGAACTTGAACTGCAACTACCCCTCTCTCAAAGCTTGCTGTTTGCTCGATTCCCCTGCAGCAGGACTATTCACCAATGAAGCAGCACGGCCGATCCCCGCTCAACCAAGCCCTGCCCAATGCAGCGCGGCCGACGAAACGGACGGATGGACGAATGAAGGAGCCTTTTTTTCTTTTTTTTCTTCTCGTTACTGTAGGTGGGCCCCATGCGCTTTGTGCTAGCCGTGTGTAGCTGGCTTGTTGGATGGGTACCGTAGGAGCTCGTGAAATCCACTATCTCCGTCAGCCCCTAATCTCCAGATTCTAAGTCAAAAGTTCTTGAGAAGGATTAGTGCTTTCCTGACACGGTATAGCTTGGGTCATTTGGCTGTGCTGGATCTTGCTACATTAGCCAGCTAAACCTATCTTGGGCTGATGTCGCGATTTACAAGGATATTCGTGACAGCACGGAGATAGTGGATTTCACGAGTTTTTACGGTAGACAGTAAATTGGCTAGATTGCGGGATGATGCAAGAAATACAGTGAATAAAACAAAACAAAACAAAAAGGGTAAACAGGGTAAAAAATGGGTGAGAAGGAAATATCTAGGTGTGAGCTGTGTGCTAAATGGGCGTTGTGATCAGTTATGGGTGTGTGGGTGGAATCAGGTGTGTAACCGTGAGCCCGTCCGCCAACCAGAGAAGATACCGGCGTTTGTTCCTTCTTTGTTTATCGACATCCCAACGGGAGGGGGGGAAAAAAGAAAGAAAAGAAAAGAAAGGAGTGTATTTTGAGTTTTTTGAATTCTGGTTTTTGGTGGGACGTTTCTTTTGCCAGAGTTGCATACTTCTTGGGAGGGATAGGCTACTGCTCATCCACCTTGTGGAGCTCTGCCCCCCCCCCACTGCTAGAATAACGCCCACTCTATTATGCTGACTGGCTGATGACAAGTAGGGCCTCCTAGACAATACTAGATGATTTAATACCTTATTCATGGGTATTGTGCCAAAACCGGTTTAAGACCCTTGAATGCCCCACAATGAGCGACGAGGGGTGGTGAATAATGTAGGCGAGTACAGTTATCGTGCACTGTACATACGATGCTATCATACCTGCTCACACGTGCACCATACTGGTATCTTGTCAGGGCTGGCTCGTATCTGCTCTACCGCTATTGCATGATCTGGTTATTACAGTGCTGCCTGCAGTCCAGGTGTTGGTTTATGCTTCCTCCATGGCGCGCATCGAATCCTAGCTTAGTGAAGCTATACCAAGTGGACATGGAAAGGTCCTACCGCACCTCTTTCGTAAAGGTTGGATTCACGCGAAGGGGTCTGCCCAATTGCCTTTCGCTATTTGCTTAAAGTGTGGTGATTTGAGGGTCTTCTTGCCTGCTGGCTCTCCCGATTCCCCTTAGCTTAATTCGACTTTTACGAAAGGATATGGGTATGATACAATGCAAAATTTTGCAATTTTTACCAATGATTCGCAATTGTTTTTGCAATGAGAAACGGGGCTACGAAGCTGGGGAGGGCCGGGCACTGGATGATTTTCTAAGCATTTGGAATGGGAAAAAAGTAAGTGAGCAGGTCATGGCATAACCAATGCCTCGACTGGATATCTAATTCTCTGGAAATAGCCGTAACCCACTCTTTCAGTCAGTCAGCTAGCATTGGGAGCATGCTTGGCACGATTGTATTAGTGTAGAGGACAATTACCGTATCTCTATGGGTAGGTGAGGTGTCCCGAGTGATGGGGTTAGGTTGTGCTCACGAGAAGCATTTACCTTATTTTCACAAATATCATGTTTTAGGGAAGCAATAAAGGCACCTAAGCACAATATGACCGTGCCCACTGATGGGTACTGTATGCCGGGTGGTGGTGCGCGTCAGGGGCACAAGTCTCGAGATATTAGAACTAAATCGAGCGAGATCCTTATCCTCATTTCCTCAACTGGGGCAGAGGAAAGCTTTGATTGAGTTGACACCGTTGTTTCAGAGCATTTGGCCTGGCCAGTGGTGGTATGTGTTCTATACGGTAGGATTCTTAGGTTTTGGGCCATGGCAGTAGTAGTCTGAGTTCTAAGGTGGGCCGCTACTGTTGCCACTGCAAGTCAAGAAGAACTGACCTACGGTATTCTGAATGAATCTCTCAAGGGACTCCGGTAGAAAGCAGAAGCTATCCTCAGAGTCCCCAATGCGGTACGCTGCTTGAACCTTGGTGGAGCGTGGGTTGATATTTACAAAACACCAGGCATCATATTCAAGGCCGGGTAATGAATAAAACATTATGATGGATCGTATATTGTACGGTGATATGCTTGGGCTGGTGCTTCGCTTACCCTTGGTGTGTGGGGTCCCGCTTGAGAGCATTCTTTTGGCTGTGAGCTTTGGCTGTGAGCTTTGGCTGTCCATCACTTTCACCACTTATGCTCCCTTTTCTTTTTCCCCTCCCCTTATACCGTACGAGTACATGCAGTTTCGAGCATCCAGCATCTGTCAAACTGAGGATCCTTTTTTTTCTTTTCTTTTCTTTTTTTCTTCTCTTTTCCATTCACTCTCTATTTTTCTTTTTTCTTTTTTCTTCTTTTCTTCAACCATACCTATTCCAACCCTTTTCCCACTTTCCCACTTTCCCCTAGTTAACTACCGGTAGCCCTCTATCTAGGTCCTTCCTCTCTTTCTCGAAACACATTTCGCTGCAAACTTGTCCAGCCAACCTTGTCTTCCCTTCCCTTGAACCCTTTCTTCGACTCAATCCCATCCTTGTCCTGCTGATCAATAATAACTCACGGAAACTGGCACATCCAAGCAACCAAACCAGACCAAACCAGTCTGACTGAACCTTTTTTTTTTTCTTTCCTCGGCGACCAACTCACTCACCTTCCCTTAAACGCTTTCATTCACGCATCTTTTTTTTT